>WBMV01007256.1:0-234151 GCA_013396655.1 Campylorhamphus procurvoides
AAAGATCATCTCGTTCCAACCCCGCTGTTGTGGGCCGGGATACCTTTCGCTAGGGCAGGCTGCTCAGAGCTCCATCCAGCCTGGCCCTGGAACACTCCCGGGGATGGGGCACCTACTTCTCTGGGCAAAATGCGCTTTGCGGCCTGCAGATACCCGCCCGTGCCGCCGCCGAGGGGAGCAGGGAGCGTTCCGCCCCCGCGCCACGCCTGCTGGGCGGGAGGGAAGGGGAGGGAGGGAGNAGGGAAGGGGAGGGAGGGAGGGAGTGAGGAAGGGAAGGGGCGGTGTGGGGCGGGAGTGAGGAAGGGAAGGGGCGGTGTGGGGCGGGCGCGTCCCCGCTGTTGCTGAGGGGACGGGGCGGAAGCGGCCGGGGCTCCGCGCGCCATTTTCAAAGGTTTGAAAGGCCGGGCCGGGCCGGGAACCGGAGCGACCGCCCTCGGGGTACGGGTGCGGGGGCTGGGGCCGGGGGGACCGGAGGACCTGCCCTCGGGGTACGGGAGCTGGGAATCGGAGCGCCCACCCTCAGGGCACGGGTACGGGGGACCGGAGTGCCATCCCCTGTGCGGAGGGACCGGCCGCGCCCTGTGGGTACAGAGGGGGCTGCGGGGAGGTCGGCAGAGCCGCCAGTCTGGGGAGACGGGGGATGAGCGGGCACAGAGTCGATAGGGTTTCCTTGTGCGGTAGCGTGAGCTTAGAGGGTTTGGTGACAGGCTGCCCAGGGAGGTCTGGGGGCACTCCAAACCCCAAACCCACCTGCTCCAGGTGATGAGCCTGCCTGGACGGGGGGGCCGGACTGGATGGGCTACAGAGGTCCCTCCCAGCCCTGACAACTCGGGGATTCCGTGACTCTCTAGGGAAGAAATCTCTTTTTCTAGAGCAAGGGTTTTCTTTCCATGGGCAAAGTGCTGGCACTTCACAGCAAAATACACTTTTGCTCGGCTTTTTTTATTGTTACATTTCCTTATTCGTAACACAGATTTTGCACCTGCAACAGCTCTTGAGCTGTAGTCACCATGAATTCTGCTGCGTGGTTGTCAGACTGAAAGGAGGGCTTCAGTGTGCTTTTCTGGTTTGTATTCTACCTGTAATGGTTAGTCTAATACCTGTTAATAGTGCTGCTTTCACACAGTTTTATGCAAATTGATTCACTACTGAAAGCCCAAAGCAGCTGGATTTAAGGTTCCATTATTGCCTGTCTTTGATGTCAAGGTTCGATTTCAGACATTGGTGACTGAGAACGATAGGTTCGTAAATGTTAATTATGTCCACTTCATAAACATATAGGTCTTCAAAATACTGGTCACAACTATCCAGGCATTTCATAAAACAAATATTGTCACCTTTAGCAGGCTTTGTGAGCAAAGGGGAAACAGAAAATGAGGCTACTGGCTCTGAATATCTCTCCAGTGACCAACCAAAAGATGCACTCATTTAGACATTTTAATAAATCCTGGTCTGGAAATGCTTGATTTAAAGTACCGTTTAGTTTTCCCTGTTCTGTTTTTCATCTAAAATGGGAATTACATTTCCTTCACAACAGCACTAAATTACATGAAATATTTAATGACGAATGATGTGAACTATTTATGCAGCTAATGTAGACTATCTCATGGGAAATACCGAAGTTGTTAAGATTGCTTTCCAGTCCTTTACAAATTTACAGTAAGTTCAACACACCTTTCATCATGACTAAGTTGTGATTCACAAGGATATTAAGTTTCTTTAAATACAAGTGTATTCTGGATTGACTTGATAGGGTGAGAATGATGTAGAAAACTTAGATTTCCAAAAAACCTTTTTGAGATGGTTCTTTACCAAAGGCTTTTAAGAAAGCAGGTCTCTCTCAGCAATGGAGAAAGAAGCCTAGTGGTTAAAAAGAAGGGTAGGAAGTACTACCTTAAAGTGAACATGCAGAAGATTGTCTGTTGTTTAACACTGATTAGTGATCTGAAAGAATGGATTAAACAGAAAGGGACAAAATTTTCTCATTATATGGAGATGTTAAGTGCAGTCCAAGGCTTGCAGAAGAGTTTTAATGGCCTGAGTAATAAAGTTGGAGGTAAGGAACAGTGTTGGTTGGAGGCAAAGTCATGCATGTTGTGGTCTCTAAAGTGGCAGTAACCACTCAGAGGAGTGTTAGTGTCACTGTAAATGCATCTAATCAACCTTTAAGAGCCATTAGAAAGACCAAATGTCCTAGTTGCAGCTGGGATAGAGTTAATTTTCATTCTAGTTGCTGGTGCAATGTTGTGTTTTGGATTCAGTGTGAGAATAATGTTCATAGCACACTGATGTTTTGGTAGTTGCTAAGTAGTGCTAACTTTACTCAAAGGACTTTTCAGTGCCAACGAGGAGGTGCACAAAAGCTGTGAGGGAGTGTAGCCAGGATAGCTGATCTAAGTTGGCCAAAGGGATATTCTATACCATAGAACATCACACCCAGTATATAAACTGGAGGGGTTATCTGTGTTGATCACAGCTCAGGGATACGCTGGGCACTGGTCAGCAGGGGTTGAGCAATTGTATTGTGCATCTCTTGTATCTCTTGGGGTTTATCAATCTATCTCTCCTTTTTATATCAATTATTATTATAAGTGGTACTAGTGTTATTATTATTTTACTTCGTTTCAATTACTAAACTGTTCTTATCACAGTCCGCAAATTTTACTTTTTTCTCCTTGGTTCTCTGCCCCACCCCTGTGCTAGTGGGCAGGGGGGTGTTAAGTATGGTACTTAGTTGCCAGCTGGGGTTAAGTCATGACAAACATTGATCAGTGAAATGAAAGAATGGGTTAAACAGCAAGGGACAAAATTTGCTCATTATATGGCCTAGTTAAGTGCACCTCAAGGTTTGCAGGAGAGTTTCACTGGACTGAATAATAAAGCAGGTGGCAAGGAACAGTGTTAATGAAGGCAAAGTAATACACATCGTGGTCTCTAACATGGCAGTAACTGCTCAGGGAAGTTGTCACTGTGAATGCATTTAATTAATGCTTTAGAGTGATCAGAAAAGCAAATGATAAGTTAGGAATCAATATGAATAGTGAAAGCTACAGCAAAGAATCTTTATGACTGCACAGCGAAAGGTCTATCAGGTACTATTATGATTCCAGTTCAACTTTAGGCCCAACAAATCCCTGCATTATAGGCTTAGAGTCTGAGTATGTGTGTAGGAGTAAGATTTTATTTGTGTTTCTTAGGTTTTTATACTCCTGCTGTGGCAACTGTCAGAGACACAGGATATTGGGTCAGACAGGTCTTGGATTTGACTGAGTCAGTACAGAAGTTTATGTATTTCCAGAAAAACGTTTTTGTGGTAGAGAAGTTACTAGTTACTTTTTAATGTCAAGGTAAGACTATTGAGGTCTGGAATTACTGACACATAATTACTTTCCAACAAAGGATATAAAACAATTATTGTCTTTGAAGACCTTATTATCTACGTTAAACTCTCTGAAACAACAACCCCCAATTCTTCTTATTTTCATTCTTGGACACCTTTGGGATCTATACTCCAGCTATTCATTTCCTGGGCTTATTGTGGATCAGATGTGGCTCTAGGGAATATAAGATAATACCCTTTCCTGTTTGATTCCAGTAGCAATAATGAGTTGAATTAAAAATTTCAGTCTTTAGGAAAGAGAGGGGTTCCACCAGAAAGTTGTTGGTACCTCCCAATATTAGAGTATGTTTGAGTAACAGCACCTTTCACATGCACAGAACTTCAAGGCTGGGTTCTGTCCCTGTCCTTAGATGGACTTTTCTCTCTCCCAGCCAGGGCCCCACAGCATCTTTATGAGACGGTGTTACCTCTGCACAGGAATCCTACTTTTTGAACAGACAGGCAGAGATATATACAGTGCTGTAAATGGGAAGGAAGATTCTCCCACACTGGGCCTTTCCCAGCAGTGAAAACTTCCTTGAGTGAAAATTCTTTATTCTTGAGTAAATCTTCTGCATATAATTTTTTGGTCCCTACAACATATTAAGAAATATCAGCTTTGGTATTTATTTTGTTTTCTCATTCTATGTCTAAATCCAGAAGGACTCAACAATGTAAAAGTTCTTCTTCCTTTAAACATATATGGCAAAGCCAAGATTATCATCTGGATTCAGATATAGTAGTGCTGATCTAGTCCCTTTTGGATCAGCTTACTAGTAAAGAGATAACTAATTAGTCAGTTGGAAAAAAACAACCCTCTGATGCTTGAACTGTATTTTTCAGAAAACCATGCAGGTAGGACTATACTACACCAGTGATTTTTTCCTTTCCTGTTTTTTGCCATGGAAAATAAATGTTCAAAGCTAATCTGCCTTTAACATGTTGCACATTTTATACAATTTTACAAATGGTTGGCATTTGTTATGTACAATGTTAAGTACTGACTTGTAAACTTTGAAAGTAATATTTGTATATGAAAG
This sequence comes from Campylorhamphus procurvoides, assembly GCA_013396655.1. Taxonomy (NCBI): domain Eukaryota; kingdom Metazoa; phylum Chordata; class Aves; order Passeriformes; family Dendrocolaptidae; genus Campylorhamphus; species Campylorhamphus procurvoides. Next base: position 4,420 of record WBMV01007256.1, read on the forward strand.
AAAAAAATACATGTGGGTTTTTTCAGAATAATCTGCCAGTTTTCATTGTGGAAGATACAGTGATAACCGTGATTCAAAAGACTCAGAATCTAATGAGGAAAATAACTGCCACAGCAAATATTTCTCTGTAAGGAAATATGTAAATAGGTTTAAAACCTTTTAGTTGCTCTGTGATCCTCTTTTGGTTTACTTAAATTTTAAGGACATGCTTATGCACTGTTTTTTCTACACAAAAAAGTGCTCTTTTTTGTGTGTATTATTCCTTCTTTAAAGGACTGTGCTGTACCCAATAATCTTTTGCAGGTGTCCCATTGTTCTTGGCTGTGACAAAAGCTGCAGCTTTGGAAGCCTGTTTGCGATGAGTACAAATGCACAGCGAAGATTCACTAATCTCAGGAAACGTCTAGATCAGCTGGGCTATCTGCAGCCATTGGGAGTGGAAAGTTTACCTTTGGTGGAAAAGCTTTTTAGGTATATAAAAGGAGATTCATTAGAAATAATAGTAATCATATAGTACATATTGTTTGATTTTTGACATACAAGGAAGAAGGCTTAGTCTGAATATTACTTTCTGTCAATTTTCTTCCACAGCTAACGTTAAGTTCCTATGGATGATGAAGTCAAATGGGTTTGCTTAAGTGATGAGAACATCTTAAGATTTAATTTAATCCAATAGGTTTGTTTTCTGTGGTCTAGGAAAATTCAACTTTTCTAACCTCATAAGAGAGCTAAGAATAGTCATTGTTGATATGTGCTTAAAGGACACACTCTTAAAATTGGTTGTAAAAAATAGTCTGTTGTCTGCCCTGTGACTTAAAACATTCACATCTCAGTTGATTATTTCATTTAGAGAAATTTAAATTTGCTATCTCTGCACTTTTTACAGGACAGATAACAGAAGAAAAACAAATTTTCAAATTACCTTGTTAATATATGGTGTGATTATGAGCATAGTAATTTCCATACTAATCCAGTTATATTTGGCTATACATGTGAATGTAGCTATTCTAGTTCTGTTACTCTCTAGCATGTAGTACAGATAGAAGAACCAATAGATAGACAGGTATGGAGTAGTTTGCATTCAACATAAAATCTTATTCTGGTGTCTGGCAGACAGTTTTGCTCTCTCCATCACTGGTTTTGATATTATTTGCACAAAAACCTTTATAGTTATGTACTACTCGTCTCTCTTATGGAACTTCTGATCCCCATATGAGTACTAGTAACCTTCTATGGTAAGTAGTGCTAGAATTTCCATAGTGCCTGGAGGAAAAAATCATCTTGCCAAATCTCACTTTATGTAGAAAAGAGAGTTTATTGAATTATTGCATGTAAACTTCTGATATGCTTGCAAACTGTCTTTATTTTTATATTTGTCCTTTCCTTTTTTTTTTAAACAAATGGTTCCCATCTTTCAGTTTTTCTTACATGAACGTTCTGTTTGCCTTTGAACCCATTTGTTCTCCCTTTTGGAGAAAGGGTTTTGTTTCTCGGGTCATAATAAACATTTGCATCAGCAGTGTAAAGGCTGATAACCTTGCTAACATATCTGATGTCCTTTATCCCAGTGACTTAGTTCATACAACGGAGAGCTTGCGCAGTGCCAAGTTATCCACTGGAAAAACCGAAAAAGAATGCAGCAATTATGATACTATTTTGGAACCTTATAAAACAGAGAATGCTAAACTTACCAGGGAAAATAATGAACTACATTTAGAAATATTAAAACTGAAAGAGCAGTCTGATCGTCATCTTAAAGGTAATATAAAAAATATTGTACTTTTTTTAATTCTTCTGTGCCAAAGTAGAATTTTGACCAAATTCTTGATCCACAGTTTCATTTATCTGTACTTAAAAGTGAACATGAGTGGTCGTTGAGTTTGTTGCCTTTAATGAACTAAGGCTCATGCTCAGACATTTTTGCAGTTTAAAAGAGGTCCTCCAAATCATTGTTTTAATCAAACATGAGAATGTTAGAAATTTTAACATATACTTTCATACCTTGAATTGGAACTTTTTAATTTGAAATTAAATACTGCTGTTAAATATGCCTTTATTCCACAATGGAGGCTTATTTGCAAAACATGTAAAAATATACTTTTTTTGTGTGTGTAAATATACATGCATATATGTATGTGTATTTGATAATTTCATGTCATGGAAAAAGAATATAGGATTCTCTTCATTTTGGTGCTACCAAAAAAAAATAATAGCAAATAAGAGAGATAATACGGCTTTTCTCTCCCTTGAAGATTTGAAGGTCTCCTTAAGGAGGGCTGAACATGAAACATCTGACTTGAAATTTCTGAATAACCAGTACATACATAAAATTAAAACACTGGAAAAAGAGAACAAAGCCAAGACTGAAAAAATTCAGCTGCTTCAGGAGAAGAATCTGCAAGCAGTGGTGCAAACACCTGGTGAGTGTAAATAATCACAGATACTTTAACTTTTCTCTGGGCTTTTTTGGAGCTGCAGAACGTAATATCTTTTTCCTCTAGTAAGAGAAGTTACCCCTGTAAAATATCCAGTAGAATAACAGTACCCTTTGATAGTTTTGGCTCTGAATTCAGTCATTTCTCTTAATGAAGTTTCTTTACATCATCACTTGTGTTAGGGACAAATTTAAATACAAACTTAGATTTAACAGAAGCCTATGAAGTTAAAATGTAACTAGAAAGCACTATTAATGAACAGCTTTTTTTTTTTATTGCTGCATCTGATAGGCAAGTTATTTGACAGTTGAGTGTTTTTGACAGGTAATTGATGTTGTAAGTGACTAATTCAGATTTTTGTAACAAAGATCTAAAAATAGCAAGATGCAAAATATGTGTACGAATATTCAAACAACCTGAAAGCTTACAGTAGTTAAAGGGTCTTTTGTTACCTTAAAATATTCTGACTGTTACTTTCAGCTTAATTTCTTTTTCTAGGATTTCCTTTTTCTTCATTTTTTCAAGGAAAATAGAATTATTTTGTGAAATTTTGAAATTGCCTTTTTTTTCCAAGTCATTAAACTATCTATGTATTTTTGGCATCTGAGGGAAATTAATAAGTCGTTAGGTAAAATTAAAATTTCTCTTTATTTTTCCCCACCTTTCTGCACTTCATGTCCTGCTGCTTCAAAAATGACATGTTACACCTTTGTCTGCCTTTTTGCATACTTGCCCTTTGGTCTCCAGACCTCTGGGATTTTTCTGTACTATACCATCCAACATTGTATGTTCTTATTTAATCATTTGATGAAGAGTAATTGTTTCATCTAGAAATGATACATTTTTTAAAATGTTACCATGCAATCAAAGAACAAAGTCTCCTTGATATGCTTACGATATTCACTGAAATGACAATAGAAGGAATAAAAACATTACTATGCAATGCAGTGGTTAGTTCAGTCATAAAGTGGTTCTTAAATGTGGGGGGAAAAAAGTCTGTTTTAATTTAGCTTGCTTTGTAAGTTAAATCACTGAGAGATTCAACAAATTTGAACTGTAGATTATTTAGGGTCTTAAACAGTGGGGAAAATTACTTAAATTGACCTTTGCATGTTTCCTTATTATAATGGTGAACTTTGACACAACTGATATATAAACGTGGTAGAATGGTGTTGTCTAGAATGTATAAATTTTATCAAATAAATACAGAAAGATTAAAATGGTGAACTGTGCCTGTTCAGATGCAGTAGAATTAAAAATAAAGGAGGAAAATTAATTTTGTATTAAAGAAGATGATTCTCTTGCTTTAACTCCAAGTAACACACCTTTGAGTTTGGGCTTTTAGGTGGCAGAAGAAGAAGCATTCCCTTCAGGCGGCAGCGCATGCAGATAGACCAGCTTGTGCCCCCGTCAGGTGTTAGTGCCTACCCAGTTCCTCAGCCAGAGGACCCTTACATTGCAGACCTTCTTCAAGTGGCTGATAATCGGTAATCTAAAGAACTTTTGAATTTTGAAGTATAGATGTATCTTTGATTCTTGTCGTTCTGCTCTTTTTCGTTGATGACAAATTAATCTTCCCCATGGCAGGAATTAATAGATGATTTCCCAGTCTTTATCTTGACCCATGAACTTTTTTGACATTTCTCCCCCACCTGGTTGAGGAAGGGAAGTGAGAAAGCAGCTAGGTGGTGGTCTGGCAGCCAGATCAACCTGCTACAATATGTCGAACAACAGCTCCCGCATTAATGTTTTGTGTGAACAAAACTATTTCTTTGTGAAATGTTTGGATTCAGGAGCAAAGAGAAAATACTTATATTGAATTGTGTACATACAGTTCTTCCATGAATTCACGTAAACAATATATTACTACATTTCAGAATTCATGAACTTCAGTCAGAAGTAACAGAGCTACAGGAAAAACTGGACATATCTGAATGTGGAATGAAAAATTATAGCAAACAAGTATGTTTATATCATCATTACTTTTATTGTTGTTATTATTGGTATTAGTACTATTATTTGGCAGTAGTAGCCATGGCAGTGACCTTGATGTTGTAAAAACCTTGCAAGGCATTTTAGGGCTTGTGAAATACAGTTATTCTACCTTACTTGTGTTGAGCTGTTTCTCTCCTCTGCTTTTGGAGACAGCAGCAATGATAAAATACTTGCCTGGTGGTTCTGCTGATATATTTTGGTTATTAAAATTACATTAAATAAGCTAAACTTGATGATTATAAAATATAAAAAAATATAAAATTACATTAAATAAGCTAAACTTGATGATTATAAATAGAATTTCTGTATGTTTTTTTTTAGTGCATAAATGTTAACTTGTCCAAAATAGTAATTTGATCTACAGACACTCTAGGATGCTTTTTTTTTCACTGCTTGGATTAGTTATATTTTTAAAATTTTTAATAGTTGATTTATGAACAACAGATTTTACAATATTTTGATTAGAGTGGATTGCTAAGATATGCACAATCTTTAAGTGATGGAATTGCATCAAATGTTCATGTTATGTCTTTCAATATTTGGGGGTTGGTGGACACCATCCTCTTTTTTTTTTTTTTGGTTCACATCTTGATTTTCCTCTTCCAGTATTTCCTTTTCTTCAGTGACTGAATAGTCATTGAGCTTATTTAAAGTTTTTTTCTCTAAATTTAAGTGCTAGTCTCAGACAGTTGAATTGAAACATTCATTAACTTCACTTTAAATGAAAATGTTTGATTTTAAGAAAATAATTCAGTAGGAATGTTTTCAGCTTTTCCCTACAAATTCTGTTTGATTAATTTATTTTTCTTTCAAAGCAATCACTTTTTTCAGAACTCAGTTAAAATATTTATGTCTGTATACAATAGAAATTGCATTTTTAGGGACATATCTTTTTACTGAATGTTACATATATGTTCATTTAAACAAAGGGTCTATTAAATGGTATATTAGATACCAGAGAATTTTTTTTCCCCCCTCAAAGGTTGAGTTAAGAGACAAAGAAATTGAGCGCCTGTTGCTAGCATTGGATGGTGGGCGTTCTCATGAGGTTATCTCTCTGGAATCAAGAACTAAAAGTAATGAGAAGCTTATTTCCCACTTGAATTTGCAGGTAATGGATTTATTACAGTTATAATATTAGCAATTAAAAAAACCCTACAAAACTTCTAGCTCTTCCAAAAAATCAATTTAATTTGCCTTTCATTTTAGGTGGGAATGTTTCTTCATTTCTTGTTTTAAAAATCTATCAGAAAGGTTTCGGTAAAGAGTTCTACTAGCTCACATCTTTACATAGCATGTTAATCTGAAAGTATTCAGCAGATTTCGGTATGATATACTGTTTTCACCAAGTTTGAAAATACTTTTATTTTTTTACTTATATACATGCCATTTATGTTTTAGGAACATAGAATATATATACTTATGATAACGATGAGCCCTGTAGATATTCTCATCAGAGCGGGTAATATTCCTCATTGAATTCAAATGTCTCCATCTTTATTCCAACATAGACTTGTGAGGAAAGGATAAGTTTAGATAAAGATGTTTGTATTTACTGTGCATGTTAGCATGCATTCAATATTGGTCTCAGAATTTAAAAATTAGAAGATGGACTAGAGTTCAAATCAAGTAAAGCCCATCTTTGGATTTATGCCATCAATTCTCTGCTTTTCCCAGCTGAGTTAAGTGTTTTGTATACTGATTGTCCATGATGTACAGTGGCATGGGAGCCATGATGAAGTGTTTATTAGCTCACATTCAGTGCTGCAAAAATACAGAATGAGCTGTGACTTGGAAGTAGTGCAGCTGTGTTCAGTGATCCCGAATTAGTAAGCCATGATGAATACAAGTGGATTGTACAGAGTGTGAGCCTAGAGTTGCATGAAGCTGGTTTTGGACCGTCAAGACTATTTGCTCAGGCTAAGTCCCAATATACCATTCTCTGATGAGAAATGTGTGGATATCTTCATATAGTGGTATTCATGACTGTGAGACAGCTCAGAGTTTATTCTGTGTCTACAGCAATTCTGGAGTTTTGAGGAAGGTTGTGTGGAGGTGGAAGTGGAGCACCTCAGTTATCTTTAGTCATTAAAGATACTCAAGGTTTCAATTTCCTGGGTAGTGTAACTTACAGTGTATATTCCTACTTTACATGGCTGCCTCTCTTCCCTTTGCTCTCAGGGAATGGTTTACTGGGTAAAACAATGTCTGTTGAGCAGAATTTCTGATGATGTGTTTAAGGTGCTGAGATATGTTAGGGGCAAGATAAGTTTTGGAGATCTGATCTGTAAGGCTTTGTTTTGATGAAGGAGTAACAGTAAGAATAAACCTCTCAAAGAATACCACAAAGGTGGAGAGAAGATTGTGTTCTGATATCTTGTGAAATTTAGAAAACTGATTATACTGGGTCTATCAACCTGATGCCTAAGAAATGTTTCTATACAAATCTCTGCTTTTCGTTGTTTCGTTTTTACAATAAACCTCAGGTTTCCGATATTAGATAATGAAAGGTGTAGTGATGCATTCCTTCGCCTTGTGTCTTCATAAAATCATATTTTTTTCATGTTGATAAGCATTAAGTTTTAAAAAATAGAACATCTTGCCATTTTTAGATATGTGAGATACCAGATTTGAGAAGATTGGGAGGAACTCTTGCTGCCTAGTTTAACAGTGCATATTAATATTTTAATGAAAAATGTCTTTCAGGTTGAGTATCTTCAGCAAAAAAACAAAGAACTTGAAAATCGCATTCAGGACCTCTTGGACACTAAACAAAATGTGACTAGTGAGGTAGTGCATTTAAGCAATAAAAATGAAGAACTGTGTCAAGAACTGAATGAAATAGATCACTTGGCACAGCAGTTGGAAAGACACAAGGAAATAGTGCTCGAGACTGCAGATAAGGAGATAGGAGAAGCAAAGGTAATCACGTCTCACAGAGTGAAGGATCTGCTCAACTTCATTTGGCTTTATGTCTTCTACTTGCAAGGAATGACTTATTTGCTTGTGAAAGGAAGATTAAAAGATTTTTTTTTACTTAGCATTATACAGAATTTCTCACTAAAGGATGATTAATCACAAATTTTGTCTCTTTACTGTACTAGGTGAGATGAGTTAAGTGGCAATCTCTTTCTTCTTCGATTAGCTTAGGATGAAATAAAATGCTGAGATACTTAAAACTATTGATAGGTAATATATATTTGCAACAGCAATCAATATGTAAGAACATGGGTGTTTATACCCCACATTTTTAGTGCTTAGTGTTCATAGGAATTATACTACTTTATTACAAGGAACTAAATATACTTTAGTTCTTACCAAAGTAGACTTCTTCCTTTTTTTTTTTTTTCGTAACAAAGGAATTGTTGTCATTTTGGATATGTAACTCTTAACATATAGGTTAATTTTGGTTGATAGAAAGAAATTGAAAGAAAACACAGTGAAATACAAGATCTTCAAGAAACAATAACAAGGCTTAAATCAGTAAGTAAAAATATTTTCAATTCTTGTTTGTAGCATTTTTATCATACTGTCATCCATGTGAGTCTTTCATTTATTATAAAAAATGCCAATTTAACAATCAACAAGAGAACTTTTGTAGCAGCCCAAAACGCTGTTGTAAAAAATTACTAATTAATAATTGAAAAAGCTAAAGAAGCTACATGATAATGTTAGAAAAATAAAGTGAAAGAAACCTCAGCATGTGAATAATTACACAGTACTGGGCTCACTGAGAAGCAAAGCATAGTGGCTCAGATAAAATACATCAATATTATCAATTCTTTGAAGGCCAAACTCTTTCCAGCATGTAGCAAGTTGTGTATTAGTGGAGTATGGTGTTTTGTTTTAGTATATTTGGTGAATTTGCAAATATGAAAATATTTCATTTTCAGGGCATCAGACTGTAGGAAAGATGTGCCAAATAGCATTTGATGAGCTGTGGGGTTCAGTTGAACTAAGATGCTGTATTGTAACATACCTCAACACCAACAGTCTTACCAGATGTCATTAAAAATTATTTATTGCTTTATTCATTAATCTTTTATTCCATGTTTGTATCCCACTGTCCTACTGGTTGGTTTCATTAATTAAACAAGTGTTAATCTTCCTTGCTTTGTTGCTGATTGCAAACTGTGTCAAAAGTAATGCTTACTTTGATATAAAAAAATATAGTATAAAAACAATTATGGCCTTTAATAAATGTTAAAGCATAAAATATCCAGATTAAATGGAAGTAAACAGTGTTGTGTGTTGAAAGTTCAACAAAATGTTAAATAATTTTTTTTCAAATGTCTCTTGGCACTTCTAATTTTTATAATAATACTTGTTACTTCAGGAGTTGTGCTCATGTCGTAGGGAGAATGAGAGACTGAGTGAAGAACTCTTTGGAAAAACAGGTGATAAAGATAATCTTGAGCTGTTGTTAAACCAGCTTCAACAAGAGAAGCAAAGGCTGACAGAAAAAGCAGAGAACTTAGAAATAAAAGGTAAATCGTTGAATGTAGATTCTTGTAAATTATCTTCCTGTATATTTTGAAATAGGGTGCTTTTATTAGTTAGGATACAGTTAATTATACAAAGACTTTTGATGTATGAAAATTAAGGGAATACTGTAGGTCTTCAGTCATAATTGAATTGAAAACTGTCATGGAAAGATATTTTCATTCTGTATATGAGAAGTGAAAGTTGAGCTTTTTACTGCGATCCCACAGGACATCCTTATACTAATTTTATGGCAGTTTCATACAAGTAGTTTTCAAAACTGTTTTCATACTCTGTCTTTGAGTAAGTGAATTCGGACTTTCTTGAGAGCTTTATCCAGTTCAAAACCTCCAGGTAGGGAGATTCCACAACATCTCTAAGCAACCCATTCCAATGTTTGTCTATTCAGAGTAAATGATTTTCCGTGTATTGTTTGTAATTGCTTGTAGAAAGGTGCTGTGAGGCCTCTATTGGTCTTAGACTAAACATAATTGAGTAGCATACTGTCAGCCAGGGCTCCTGTCTTTTTCAGCAGGATTGCTGCCCAGACAGTTGCTGGGAGTTAGCCCATCCCAAATGTAAGTCTCTTTGAGGAAATTCATGACTTTCCAGTAAAGCTGGGGATTTTTTGTTTGTTTGTTTTTTCAGAACGAGATCTTGTCCTAGAAGTAGAAAGAATGAGATTAGAATATGGTATAGCCCTAGGAGACAAGTCTCCATCTCGTCTCGATGCATTTGTAAAGACTTTAGAAGAGGACAGAGATTATTATAAACGAGAATTAGAATATCTTCAAAAAATGATAAAACGAAGGCTTAGCCCAAGCCGCAGGACTCCAGAGAAGGTAAAGTTCCTGCTGTCGAGATAAGCTGAAAAGATAATGGAGATACTGTAGAAACATTTAAGAAGCCAGGAAATATATTTTCAAATTCAGTGACAGTAAATGACTATAGTAGCTTTCTAAATTACATTCTTAATGCAAAAAAATCAACTGAAATTCCCAATGAACTTGCATTTTGTTTTCCTAGTCACATATTGCAGTAACATATTGATTAATTAATGATCAGTTTGTTTGAAATAAATAGAACCTAGTGATAACCAAAAAAAGGTTGAAATCTTGTTTGCTGCTTTGCTTTTTCTTCTTGACAGCTAGTTCTTACTGCTTAAATTATACCACCAAAACCAGACTTTTTCTTGCAATTAAAATTTATTTTGTATGTATTTTTCATGTATTACTAATAGCATGAGTTCTTTTTTGGTATTAACTATCCATATATTTTAATTAGCATGTTTTAACATAAATTTTGTTGGTCACTCTGCAGAGCGAAGAGCTTAAATTGATAACCAGAGAAAGAGACGAGTTACGGTCCATGTTAGACAAATTTGAAAAACACATGATAGAAATTCAGTCCAATGTCAGGTTATTGACTGCAGAGAGAGACAGATTAAAAGTTCTTCATGAGCAGGTAAGAAGGGATTGTTTATAATTAAGATTGAGAGAACCAATTAACTTTCTTGTATTGTTGCTTATTTTAAATGAAAAATAATAGAACTTGAGTTATAGACCTACTAAAGGACAACCAAGACTAATAAAATATATAGCTATTTTTATTATTTGTTAATAAAATTATGTATTCCAGTTAGTTTATTAATTTGAAAGCCATTGTAAGTTATTGTACTGACATTCGGAATTGAAAAAATGGGGAAGATGTTAATAGAATGCATGAGAAAGTTGTGTAAAGATACAGGCAAGAAAGCAAGAAAGGAGTAGTTAACTGATAAGAGAACAGAGTGAAGTTAGGGTATACTTGCAACATTAAAAGAATGATGGTTATGTTGTCAGTGTAAGTTGTCATGTCACTGAGTGATTTAGGGAGTACCTGTTAGTTATTGAGGGAAAAATAAGACTATAATAGGACTTCTATTATAGTAACAGCATCGAGACTTTCTTTTGTTAGTGTGTACACTATATTGCAGTCCACATATGCTAACAAACAATAATCTTTCAAAGTGTCAGGGTGAATTGAACAGGATGAGAAGAGAAGCAAAACACAGTTTAATTTCTCAAAGTCATGTGGAAGAAGAAAGAGACATTGCAATGACTGACTTTAGAAGACTAATGACAGAAAAAGAAAGCCTCAAAGAAAAATTAAAGGTGAGCTTTTGTAGCTTCACTGCTTACAGTGAGGTGGCATATAGGGAAGCCTTATATAATAATGCTCTGTTTGTATCAGGCTGTCTGTCAATTCCTCTTTTCAGCAACTTTTGATTTCAAACTCACTTGAGAGAGCTCAGTGAATTGTATCAAATTTTCCTAGTAAACCTGGTCCCTGGTTGGGGAAAGGGGATGAGGAACATGCTTTAAGTATTTGAGGGCAAGCATTGCGTCACCTTGTGTGAAAAATCTAGATATGAGCCCCAGCCACAGTATATTTTTGTGTGTATGCATTGCTTTGAAGATGCTTGTGTGTCACTGCTGTGGAAGAAATCATGCACTTCACTCGTAAGAGAGAAGCAACAGTATGTTGTTAGCTTTCAAGCTGTCTTATATTTTGTAATTAATTATATAAATAATTAATGATAATTCAATAAATTAATTTAAAACATCTTAGAGCACTAAGCTATACAGCATGCACGCTGTAGTTCAATAAACTCTACAGCAACTCACAAATATTAATTTGGTTGGATCCAAATATAAATATACTATTTAAAAAAATCTAAACCAACAGTCTAAACCAAACTCAGTGACGTTATAGTAAACTGCAGTGGTATCTTTTCAGCAAATGTACTATAGTTTTACAGAGAGAGGTTCGCATTTGGCCATTCATCTACGAACGTAAATCAATGTTTTCTTAAACGTGAAGCTTGAATTTCCATGATTACATCTAAAAATGTCTATCTTGATACATGTAATTCTATATTTCTATCTCAGATTCAGCAAGAAGCAGCAAACCTTGAAAAATCAAAGTTGCAGCATGATATTTCAGAACTGGAGAATAATATTCAAGGAGTAAGTACATTTTCAGGAAGTAAGCTTTTATTATTTCTAAAATAGGATAGACTGTTCCAGCAAAGAATTTTATTAACTGTTTTCAACTTAAATTTATTTAAAAGCCAAACTGTGATAGCTTTTGCAAAAATAACATGTTTCATTATTTATTTTAAATTGCAGCTTGAGATGGAAAGGTGTGAGCTAAAGACTACAGTCTCCATCCTGAAGGAAAGAATAAACTATTTGGAAAGTGAATTAAAATTGAAGTCCAGTAAACTTGCCCAGACTTCTGATGATTCTTCTCAGTTTAAAGCTGAGATTTGCTCACTTCAGTAAGTCTGATATAATGTGTGGTGTTCTTTCACAGATGCTATGACTGTATAACAGAGTTGAGTTCCTGGAAAAGACCATCAAGTATTTTAAAAATTACTTGGTACTGTTTGTGTCTTAAGGAAAATTAAGTGTGAGTAAGGAAAGTGCTGTGGTGGCTTTTCACAGCAAGTTCCTCCTGGACTTACTTGGTCAGCAGATATACCAATAATTTATGGCAGGTTGTGAATGAAAATTTTCCTGTGCTTCTAGAATTGTTTCCTCTAATAACCACTCTCCATGCTTATGAATGTAGGAGAACAGAAAGTTTCTAAAAGGATTTCCAAATGCTGTTTGTTAAAAGGAAGACAGATGCCTTTGCAAACTTCAGCAGTAGGACCAGACTGTGCAAATGTTACAAAGTTGTCAGTAATACTGCAAATTTTATGCCAGACAGCAGGCGCTGATATTCCACTACTGAGCGGTTCATGGAGCATCATTCTGTATTGGCATTTTACACAAGCCGTTTTTCTTGTCTTGCTCACTTTCATATGCTAATGCTATCACACATACACTGCTGTTTTGAGAGCTGACATCTTATGATCCATAGACATGGTCTGTAGGGATTTAACCAACTTGCTTGGCACTGGAGGATCAAGTACACCCATGTATTTTTAAGGTCTATTTAAACTTGCAAGATCATTGCTGTGCTCTTTTAAAGTTATTTTTAAAAAGAGCTCCCATTGGCTGTCTAAATGTCACAGAACAAGGAAGAGGCTTAGAGAAAGTGCAAACAGAGTTTTGAATAAATCTGAAATTTGAAAATACAGGTGGAAATGAGAGTCTTTGATGTAAGAGATCACCACAGGATGGGTAATGCTGTAGATGACATCTTTTGGATGTTTTACAGGGAAACCAGGGTCTGTGTCGTATTCCCCTTCCCCACCTGAACAGTACTACACTGCACTGTACAATACGGGAGGGATAACTATGAAGAACTGAAGCTAAGAAGCTCATTTAATGCTCCTGATTGCACAAAGAGGACTCTTGGTTAAACAATTAGTGTATTTGTTGGGAAAATTGTGACAACATTCATAAAAATTAAATACCCTGTTAGGTTCCTTATAATTTCAGTGAAAAGCATTGATACCATGAAAAGAACGATTCAAGGAGTAGGGCTACAATCATTTCAGCATTTGATTCTACTTTGTGCATGATGGCAATTTGTCAGAGCTGTGTTTCAACCCGCTCCTTTTTTTTCCCTCTCTAAAGTTTTACTCTGAACTGGGTGAGAGCAATCTTTATCTGCAAGCATGCTGTATTCTGGATTCGTGGGATTTTTTTTAATAATGAAAAACTTCTCTAGCTTTTGTGGGATTCTGCTTGAGAGGGATTTTTATTTCCTGACTGGTTTCATAAGTAATTCATTTAATTCTGTTTTGCTTTTTTTCCCCCTAAGTCACTGATATTTCTTTCCAAAGAAAACAACTATGCAGGTAGAGGATTTCATGTATCTTTCAGACTGTATTTCTTGAAAGTAGGATCAAAACTGTAGCTGCCAATTTGGTTGCTTCTTAAAATATGGTGTGGCTGTTAATCACTGCTGTGAGCTACATATCAAAATCTTTACAAAGCTACAGTCAAAAGACACAAGTAACAAGTCACTTGATGAAGAGTAACAGAAGCCAGAGGAAGTGACTGTTTCAGATTATGGTGGTCCCACCAAGGTTCCATTGCTCCATTTTGTAATGGTGTTTGATGTGGACTTGCAGCAAGGGTCTAGAGCAAGCAACTAGTGTTGGCCTCAGCAATCCTTAAGTACTCACTCTCCTCAAGCAAGAAGACTGGTTAGTAGGACACAACCCCATGCTGCAGGTTGGTATGTTACAACGCTGTCAGGAGGTTATGCTGGAGCTGTGCCAGCACTTCAAGCAGCTTAAGGGCCATAAGCCGAAGACCCTGAATAGGTCCCAAACTTCTTTCAACTGTACACTGATTTTCCAGGCTCTTAAATGACCAGCTCCAGAGATCTGTTGAAGATTTGCAGAAACGCTTGTCCCTCAGAAAGGATGACATGCAGTCAGCTCAAGAAGAAATTATAAAGCTAAAGGAGAAAATAGGTAATCAGCAGTTATTTTTATGCTTATTTCCTGTTTTTAAAATAGAAAACACTTATTCTTTCATTTATAGATAGGTTAAACCAGAGGAGCACTTCACAGGATGAAACAGTCAGTCTGCTTAGAAGTACTATTACTGTTTTGGATAAAGAAAAAGACAGTCTTCAAGAAACTGTGGACGAAAAAACAGAAAGAATTGCATGCTTAGATGACAACTTAGCTAACAAGGTATGTGCAGTGGAAGTACTACTTTGCAGTCCGCTTGGGCATTTTTAAAGCAGTTAAGTTTTAAGGAGACATTTTTCCTTGATGACAAAGCCTGTGCAGAGCATTAAGGATCGTATAAACACTATGTTTGGACCTAGCCAGTGCAAAGAGTAATTTGCCAACTCAGTAGCCCTTTATGTCTGTTACTGTATTCTCTACACACTCCAAGAAAATAAAGAAGTATTTTTTTGCATTTTGCACATGGAGGTATTTATTGAGATACAGGGTTCTAGCCTGAGGTGCCAAAATCTGTAGCTGACTTCTTTTGATGACAAGACAATCCTTTCTCGATTTAAAAAAAAGAAGCTTGGAAATTTGAATGTGCAAAGATGCAATGACTTATTGGCAAAGGGTTATAATAAAGTGAAAATAAATGACAAGTTCTCAAAGTATTGTGTTGTGTTGCAATATAGTGATACCTAATAAAACTTCTTTATTTTTGTAGGAAAAAACAATTACTCATTTACGTCTAACTCTCTCTGAGCTGGAGTCTTCAACAGAGTAAGTAAGGATGCCTTCTTCAGAGATTTTATTTTACCTAGTGGTTTTAAAATGAAAGGATATGGCTATTTTAGTTATTTTGATGAAACTGAGTTAATTCCTTTTAAGTTGAGTAAAGGAGGGTACTGTGTTGAGAAAGATGTACACAACTTTTGAAGAGACTTCCTCTGCAGGCTGCTAGGATACTGTTAAGACAACCAATAACAATTGCTTGTCTATTTGTTTCCCAAAATTGGTAACATTTCTTAATTATCAGTCAAGAAGCAGCTTTTTAGTACTCCACTAGATATTAGATTGACCCAGGTAAAATTCAGAGCAGAATTCTTAATTATTGGCAATCTAATTCATGTAGCATAAGCTACCGGCACAGTTTTAATTAAAATATATTTATGTAGTTTTTAGCTGGGCTTCATCTGATCTTTCATTCTTGCCTCTTTTTAAGAACGACTTTTAAAACTGCAGCTTTAAGAGAAAATATTTAAACTTTTGAAAACCATTGTAACTAAATATTTGCTGCATTGATGCATGAAGTATCTGTGACAAAGAACTAATGCAAAATTGTACTTAAATTCACATGTATATTTATATTTCTACATTTTTGCTTCATCTCTTCCTTACTCTTTTGATTGTTGTCTTTCAAGTGTAAGCTATCTTCTTCTTCTATGGTTTATAAAATATACAGTGGGGAACATGCTGGTAACTACTACCAAACACACATATATACAAGTATCTGTAATTGCTGTTTGCCTAATAAATTGCATCTTGGCAGAAAAATCTTAAAAGTTGAAAATTAATTCCATTTTATTTCTGCTTATTGACATTTTACATAGCTTACATTTATACTTCAAATCAGTTTATCAGCCTTCAGTAAGAACAATGCCTTTGCATATCCATGTCTGATCATTTTCAGCAGTATGTGGTATAGTACAAAAAGGAACAACTTAAGTAATATTTTCACTTGATAGCCAGATGAAGGACATGCTGAGCAACAGAGACCGTGAGATATCCAGCTTACATCGCCAGCTTGATACATCCCAAGCAGAGCTTGCAGAAATAGGAAGAGTGAAGGAAATGGCTCTGAAAGAAAACAGGCGATTGCAAGATGACCTGGCTACAATGGCCAGAGAAAACCAGGTACAAAGATAGTACATAATACTGTTGTATTAAACCATTTATTGCTTGCATATATATAGTGTTACATCAAAAAGCTGTATCCTCAGTTTTGATTGGTATGTTTAATTATTCATATATTTTGACACTGTGATATTGAAAATGACTGGGCAGAAATTATAAAAACAATTGCTTCAGATGCGTAAGTGTAGTGAATACAGCGGGGGAAAAATAGACAAGCTTTCAGTTAAGTCATCCTCCCCAAGATTAGAAAAGAAATCTAAATAAAGTTAAATAAAACAAATCTAGGACATAATTGTTTTTAATATAATGAAATTACATTAATTGGTTATATCACTTGGTAGTTGGTATTTAATTGATAAAAGTTGGGGTTTATTGTCTGGGGGATTGATTATTGAGAGAGAGCAAGAAACCACAAAAGCAAACATGAAATGTTTAGTCATGTGAAAGTGAGAGGGAGAGCAGAGAGATTGCTAGCATATCTGAATTCATTCTTGTGCATAGTGGTTCATTAATTTCATTCATCTGCTTTCTTGAAAAACCTATAGTACAATACATAAACATGTGGATGCATTATCTAATAAGATGAAATATTAAAGATTAGCACAACATGATGGCTAAAGTTTTCCCAGTGTGTTTGAGAGGGCTGCAACAGAGACAAGCAGACTGGTTTCATCATATGCTAAATAAAGCACATAGTAAAAAAGGCTGCCACTAATGAATATTAGTATACCACAAAGAAGAAGGGGAAGAAATAAGGCATCCTTTATTCTCCCCACGTTTGGTCATGGGGATAGAAAAAGATACTTGCCTTTTTGGCCTTCTGAGCTAGAAGACACAGAGGAAGGTGAGAGCTGAACCTGAAAGAGCCAGAGTTAGAAGTTCAAATACCTAAAACAAGCTCCATGGTGCATTTTGGATGATCTTAGTAATGCACTTAGTTTTTTCATCTTTTTTCACTTTAAAATAAATTTCTTTTGTTAGAAGTTGACTTTTAGTGATCTAAAACTTGCTTTCACTCCGGGATAGTGCATCCCAAGGCTAGAAAAATTTCTGCTTCCAAGCATCAGTATGTTGAATTTTCCAAAGATCTATAGGGTGTGTCATCAGGGAAGCTGCCTATATTATGAGCTAGTGTGATAGTCATTGTTTTCTCTGATTATTCTTGCCTGGAAATCCTCTGGTGTATGTAAGGTAATAGAGGGTATTTCTGAACCCTACAAATCCCAAAGGATTTTTTAAGTAGAATAGAAAAAAAATCTAGGGTGTATGCAATTACTTTGGTTTAATCTGATAGAGTATTATACAGTGATTAATTTACTGTAATGCACGATTTTGTCTTTATGTAATCTCTTTAGGCTATCAGTACTGAGCTTGAAGATGCAATACGTGAAAAAGAAGAAATGAAAACCAGGGTTCATAATTATATAACTGAAGTTTCCAGATTCGAGACCTTGATGGCTTCAAAGGTAAAAATATAATATGTAGTCAGTCATTACTGTTTTCAGTAAAATAATATATTAAGAATTGCATGGTTTGGGTCCTGTTATCCCTGCCTGTCTGATTTCCTTCTTTTTATTTCTTTTCTCTGCAGTGTTTCAAACTACTAGTGGGGATTCATATAAAAACTTACTAGATCTTAAGCACTGATTAATTCTAGCACATCACAATTTCATTAATCATGTTCCAGTTGGTCACAATGCTGGACAATGACAAACATATTGTGTTCGAATGTTGTTTTGTTTTTTGAGTTTTGACAAAGCAAATAATAAAATATCTAGTACTGTTTCATAATTGTAAGCAACAAGGAGCTTATACAATAATTTTAAATATTTTACCCTTTTTGAAAAGAAAAATTTCTCTGTAGTTCTGCATGAAAGTGTAAAAATAGCACTGTCAAAACAGTATTCTTGGTAAAAGTATTTTATTCTGATACTTGGATTCAAAAGTGTGATATATATGACTTAAAACATAGAAATATTTAAAACAAATAGGAATTGTGTCAAGACAACATGAACTGGCAAATTTATTTTCTGACTTTGAATTGGGAAGAATGAGTTTTGATCTGACTTCACCATGATGAATGCATGTAAATTCAACCACTTTCTCCGAGTAGAAACTGAAGCTTAGAGGGAAAATTAAGGTCAGTAGTATGTTAGCGTAGAACTATCAATTTAAAGCACGTGAAGCTTAGTTTTTAAGAATTTTAAAATATACATCCTAAGTACTTCAGCTACAGGTATGGCCACATCTTTGGCAAATGAGAATCCAGTTATTCAGGCTGGGTAGCAGGAAGTTGTTGAGTATACCAACAGTGACCAATTATAAAATGCTGTCTGGCCAAATTAAAATTCACAAGCAACATTTGTTCTTGCTGCACAAATTGTAAAGCTTGCAGTTTTGTACTTCTGTGATAGACTGCTTAGGTGTATATGCTCAAATAGCATATACATTATCAGTGTTTCAGGCACTGCTGTAATACGTATATTTGTAAGAGCACAGTAAGTAAGAGTTGAAAATTGCCTCTTGCTGGAATTTCTTGGAAAGGGCAGCACTCAGTGTATCTCAGTAATGTGACTCTTGACAATACAGAGATCCAAAATAATCCGTCTCCTGGGAGCCTTGAAATTCATTAGCAACTTCTAAATGTAACTACTTCCATTGTAATAAAACTGAATGCTATCACCGTATTTATTTGGTATTTGTACTTGCAGAAGGGATGATGCCTTTTAGTAGTTGCCAGATAGTGGGATTAAGAAAATGAAGAAATATCTATTTTCTTCTGGGGAAAAAAAGAAGCTATTGTAGGGAGTAGACATGAAATAAGATTAAGCAACTTGAAGGTATGTTGATCATTACAGAATGATTTACTGTTTCATTAGGAACAAGAAAACCAAGAATTATTAGAGAAGTTCCAAATGCTCCATACACAAGCTGAAGACTGGGAAATGAAGGCTCATCAAGCTGAAGGAGAAAGCAGCTCAATACGACTTGAACTCCTTTCAGTAGATACAGATCGAAGACATCTTCGAGAGAGAGTAGAACTTCTGGAAAAAGAGATTCAAGGGGTAATAACTTGTGCAATGAAATTCTGTCAAGTAAAGTAGGATACATTCAGGTGTTCTTTAATAAAGTCAATGCAGTATTTTTAATGCTTTAATAGAAATTAATTTCTATATACGAATGTTTGAAATGTGGACATTTGAGTTTTGAAAGAGTAATTGATTGTGCTTTCCTTCTCCCATGCTTTCCTAAAGTTAGAATAATGGCATATATTTTAATAGCTTTAGAACTCTCCTGTTGGATTATCACTGCTATCATTTCTTTATGACAAACTTTTGTTTAATTGCATCAAAATGTTTGCATATAGCTTTATGAGTACTTAGTAAGCTTAGTTCCTACATTTCTTTAAGCTTTGAATGAAGTATTTGAAGCGTTGGTGGCTGGAGTCAAGGTGAAAATCTGGTAGATGTAGTCCAAATCCAGAATCAGGATTCCATAATATTGAAGCCTAAACCAATATTATGGAACATAATGAGGTTTATATTCTAGAAGCAATAACTTCATGAAGGTCAATGAAGTTCTCAAATATAATTGCTATGGATTGACCATTTTTTGTCTCATGCTTTTAGTTAGCCGAAAGGAGACTATATTGTAAGCTGAGATAAAAATAGGTTGTGTTTTTGGGATTTTAGCTTTTTAATTCTCTGAATCTGGAATACAGCCTCATTCTACTCTTTTATAGTGCTTGTTTAATTCTTCAAGATGGTGATTAAAAATTGGTGAATGAAAAGTGGTTTATTAGTTGTCCTTAGCTGTGATTTCGGGAGGGGAAAGTAGTGTAATACAAAGTTAGGTTTACAGGGAAAGTTATTTTTGAAAAGAAAATAAAGTATTAAGAAAACCCAAATTGTTCAACAGGAAACTGTTAAATTTAACACTGAAGGTGTATCCATATGTGTTTTTGTTTAGCATATTGTTGCACATCAAGTATATGAATCTCAGATCTCCTCCATTACAAAAAATATGTCCAAATTGGAAGAGGATCTTAAACGTGAAAATCAGGATAAGGCTTCTGTACTAGGAGACCTGGCTTCTGTAAGGGAACTCTGTGTGAAACTTGAGTCTAGCAAAGAACTTTTATCTCGACAGCTGACGTCCAAAAGCATGGACTATGAAAGGGTAAGCAGCAAAGGCAAATTTAATTTGCTGTATGAAAATAACTTCTTTTGCTTTTAATGGTTTCTGGATAAAACAATCACTTCTGAGAGCAAGGTAAGCTAATTTACATCACTAGTTTTCCATTTTTATATAAATTACAAATTTTACACTATATAGATTTGTATCTGTGGTTTTCATACAAAAAGATGGAGTTTCTTTGATTCATTATCTCTGAAAAATGTTGCAGCTGTAGTTTTTGCTATACCAGATTGTATGTTTTGTTGGGTTTTTTTTATTTTAATTTACTCAAATTTTCAACTTACCGAAATCTAATAGGACACTTTATTTAGATGTTAAAGACCTTTCCCTAATGGCTTTTTTCAATTACATTGAAATTTAGATACGGCTGGAATTCATTAAATACTTTGAAATAGTCTGAACAGTTTTCAATATTCATATTTTCTGAATCTTTCTCTTTACAGCTGATTTTTTCTTTATTTAGTGACTTGGTCATGCTTCTAGTACTGTAACATTCAAGACCTCAAGAACAGTAGAATTTGTTTATATTCATAAAACTGATGAGGAAAACAAGTATTCCTGCATTTTCTGCAAAAGCCAAGAAGCTAATTGTGAGCTGAGTTAGGCAAATAGAATGAAGTATAGTAAATACTCTTTTTGTACTTGTGCAAAAGTCTACTGCTGTTAAAAGTCAATTAGTGTTCCAGGTACTTACCTAAACATTTCTAGCTCACAGTAAAACATTTCATAGATGTACAGCTTGAATAGTTTTAAACTAGTTATAGTTTAAAATAATCATAGGCTTTAATTTGTTTTCTGAGCTCAGTTTTCTGTTCTTTTTTATGAGACTTCTGATCATTTCAGTTTTTATAACAATTCTTCACAAAACAGAATTCTCTGTGTTTGTAAACCAGTGTATTAATAATGTATAAAATTTGTGCCTTAGGTTCTAGGAGAATTAGAAGATATAAAATCAGAAGTAGAGTTGCTGAAAAAGCAGTTATCCAGTGAGAGACTTACAGTTCAGAATCTTGAAACGTTACTGGCTACTAGTAGAGACAAAGAATTTCAGAACCAATTAACGTCCCAAGAGAAGGATACGGAAATTCAGTTACTGAAAGACAAGCTAACACTTGCCGAGAGCAAACTGTAAGTTTTAACAAGTGTATGTATGTTATGTGGTTTACAAGGAAACCTTTTCTGTGTAGCAATGCTTATTCACAAAGTCCGGATATTCAGTGTGGCTGAACAGATTTTTGCAGCAATGTCTTTTGGCCTTTCATGACATCATTTACTTAAAGTTTCTTTACAGATCTTTCATATGGCTTTCACTAATCAGCACTTTGGTGGACATCAGTTTACTGCAAGCAGTAAACTTAAACAGGAGTTCCAAAGGAAACATACATAAAATTTTAATATACGTTTACAGCTCGCAAAAAAAAAAAAACCAAGTATATTGAATCCAGGATAAATGTGAATTGCTTACCTACTGAAGATGCCTGTTGTCCTTACTTTGATTAAAGTAAGAATCACTTACATAATAAGTAGTGAAGTCATAGTGCTTAAAAAAAGCAAAAGTACTTTTGCTGCTCTTGATACTAACTGTTAAGGAAAAAGTCCTCTTTGAGTTATTGTTCCTTTGAAAAACAAACAACTGGACCTGACACCTACACTAAATATGGCCAGCAATTTCTTATACTGTGCATCTGCCTAAAGAAGAAATAACTTTTAAACACACTTGTAGCAGAAAGACTAATCTGTCTGGAGCAATGAGGTTAAGGCGGGGGGAAATTCATGTATGAGAGAAGTGGGAAGGTTTAAACATTCTTGTTCACATTATGGAGTAGGGAATTTGAAGTTTCCGTAACATGTGTCGGAATCATTTAGGTTAGAAAAGACCCTTAAGATGACCAAGTCAAACTGTTAAATTAAAACTGCCAAGTATCATGACATGATAATTCTCCTAAGTGTATGTTACCAGTGACTGTAGTGACATCTCTGCATTAAATAGCAAGAAGGAGGAGGAGTGGCAGTTGAATGGAGATGGTGTTGAAGAATATAGTCAAGGTAGAATTTCAAAGGAAAACAGATACACCCACTTAGTAAACACTAACACAGGGAGAGAAAGGAAATGTGTGGAAGGTAGGACAGATAATGCTCTTGTGAGATATAGAATGTAACATCCTTAAAGAGGTAAAAGCTGTCTTTAACTTGGTGACACAGAAAAAGTGCTTTTCATTGATTTACGTAAAGATTACAACTTAAGGCTGAGGATGGTCCACCTCAAGTAGCAGTGATCTCTATGAATGATCTGTAGATGACAATGGTATTTGTTGCCCTTGTGCAACTAATTGCTTCATGTTTTAGCATTGCTGATTTTAGTTTACCTGGGGGAAAAATGTTAGTTGCATACAATGAACATAAGCTAATGGAACATCCTGATTATGAAGCTCAGTGTGAAAGTTAGAAAAAACACAAACCAACAAAAACCCAAGAAGAAACAAAAAAACAGGAAAGAAGGAGGTTTTCATTTAAATTGAATTTAGCTACTTTGTATAGAAACATTATAAAACTCTGTTTAACTAACTTCATCATAATTTTTTAGTTTTTCTTCTGCACACATTGTAGGGTTCGTTTCTTGTTTGCTGTAAATGTCAGTACTTGCATTGTTAATAGAATGGAATACTGCAGAAAGAAGGAAAATATGTTCTTGGAGGAAGGCTGGCTGTTCTGTTGAATTGTTTTCCTCTGTTTATCTCAAAGGTTCTGCATGTTGCTAGGCAAATGTTCAGGTGTGACACCTAGCTGTACATACCTTATTTTCTACTATTTGGTTTGTGGTATTTGCAGTCAAAAGAACAAGAACTTTAAATGCTCACAGCTGTGACTGAAGTTGTGACAATTATGTTTGTGTCTTTCAAAATACAAAAATTCATTTGACTTGGCAAAATTTCAGTTCTGACAAAAATCATGTGCCAATATTTTTGAACATTATTTAACGTTTTAGCCCTATTGTGCCTATAGTTCCACTTCATTTATAAAATGACACTGATACCTCTGACTTTAGGATTCTCGGAATGAAGTTTAACTTGGGAAATTCTCTAGTGCTGGAATTATGAGCTCTGTAGAGTGAGTAGTTGTGTTACTTGGAGTGCTGTTTGGGTGATAGTACAGTGAATGAGATCTTGAGGCTCTAGAGTGATTAAAGTATTAAATAAACAGAGAATACGGAATAGCCAAACTACTTGTTGAGAGCTATCTCTATCTACTGGTAAAGAGACAGATGAAAATTATGTATTGTCATGTAAACTTAAGTGATGAATGCTGTGCATAATTGTTTCAAATTAAAATATTCCTAAAGTTTTGAGTGATTTACTTCATGCTCTTAATTTTGTTTAAATGTCATTGACTTGAAATGATCTCAGAACTCACAAAGTGTTTGCTTTCTTTCCTTATTTTACAATAATGATATTGGGCCCTGAATTCTTACCTCCATCCTGAAAGCATATGCCTGTCTCTGAAGGATTTAGAATAACATATCATCGAGATCTCTTGTCTTCTGCATCTGTTCTCAACATACTGGATCAAGATACCACTCTGGGAATTTTACTGATGGATAGGGAACATGGGATAAAGTATTCTGCGGTTCTTTTTGGAACAAATCTCTTTGAGTAGTTTGCATCTTCCTGGAGTCAAAGACCAGCGGGTGCCAGACAGGAAGTCAGTGACTGACCTAGGAGCGGAACTCATTTTTCAGAATTCCAATCAAGTGCTTTAGTAATAAACCAGTGTAACTTTGCTTCTCCACACGTGACTTTTGAGCACTCCACCTCATTTTGGCTTTGAAGACTGCATGAAATAACACAGCTGTCTAGATTCTCATTTAGACAAGTTATTTTACACTCAGTGATTTTTTTCTTCCTTTATAAAGAATTAACAGTATTTTGTAACTAAGCATTGAATTGATCAAGCTGATGATTTACTGAGAACTGTACTTAATTGTGTTACTTAAAATTTTCAGGGCTGCTTTTTATATTGATTCTTGCAGTTGAAACAGTTGGGTCTAAACATCAAGGGTGTAGTTGACAAGCCATGAGACTCTGGGCTGTGCTGATCTGGTATTTGCATTAATACATTTTTTACATAGATTTGATTCAGTTATGGTCATTGCTAGCCAGATAGTTCCAGCCTACTTGATACATTTTTACTGTTATGTTTGTAATTTTTGTGGATATTTACTGCTTTTCTCTTTTGTGGTTTTTTTTGAACATACACATAAAGACAGTCTCACATTGCAACGGAGGATAGTAGATCAATAAATTAACTTTAATTGTTTTGTCTGTTCTCATAAAACATGTTTGTGTTTAGCTTTGTCTGAAAAATAACATGAGGTAGTCAGGATATAGTGAGAGCTTCTCACTTCATTCTCACCTTCGGTTTTTCTGAAAACATTGTGTTGCATTCAGCTGGATCTTGCTGCTTCTGCTTTGTCTTTGATTTGGTCTGTGTGAAAAAACATGTTCAGTATCTGGTTTTGTTTTATCTTTCTCTAAATTGTCTAAACTCCTGCCTGATGGTATTCAAAGAAAACTTTTTTGCCTCTCGTGGATTTTTTTGTTTTGTTTTTTAGAAGCAGCCATAATAGAGAGGTTTCCATACTTCGAAGTAAAGCTGCACAGTTGCAGACTGACTGTGATGTTTTAAAAAGGCAACTGACAACTGAGAGATTTGAACGGTAAGATGCTGGTTTTTCAGTGACTCTTCTCATTTCTTTTTTCTCACTTTTAAAACTTGCTTTTTTCAATAGTGAGAAAACTTTATCGAAAACTCTGTTCCTCTTGTTGTGCAAAATATAATATATTCATCTTGAAAATTGCTTAATTAAGAATTGGAAGAAAAATCTTAAACAGTTTCTGAGTTTTCTTGTAAATTTTATGAGTTTACCACTACTTCTAAAAATAAAAAAATCCCTTCTCATGAAAACAAGAATAAAATTCAGTGAGTTTATAAGAAAACGAAATGTTTTGCAAAGTATTGTGAAAAATCGCCGGGTAAAAATATGGAAAAAATAATTATGTTTTCTTCCTTTGACACCCTGCAGTAGCTCAGTGCTATGTAACTAAAATTGCTGCTTGTTGGCAGAGAGCGTGCCATTCAGGAGATGCGCCGACATGGTCTCTCTACATCATCCTTACGCGCTTCTCCTCCTCTCAGTTCAACACTGAGGTCTCCCTCGCGTTCTCCTGAACGTAGCCTTGTAAGGGCAACTGATCAAGCAGCAGCTGAAAAGTAAGTGATTTGATTTTGGCACATTGCTTAAGAGTTAAGTGTAAATTGTTTCTAAATAAAACCTTTTTGATTATTTGTAATTGTTACACACTTCAGGTGTTTCTAAGTTCTGCTTTTGCTGTCTCCTACTATAAAATGTTGATTGAAAACAATAGATGCAAAGTGCTCTCCAAAGACCATGTAATAAAATGGATTTTTATTCTTGTTTTTGTTAATGATATTGCACAAGCTGACAGCTGCTTGTGTTGCCTTATTACTTATAACCAGATACATTTTGCCAGTTTATTATTATTAATAATTATCTCCAAACAACAAATGGTTCATATTCAGAGAAATGCTGCGAAATTCTCTCAAGTACAGCAATGAAGGAAAAACACAGAAGGCAGTCCCACTAAAATGCATTTGAACCCTCTGCATTAGATGAAACTATCTTCAAAACAAGCGCATAAAAATAGTTAATACATTGTTAGTGCTTGAATCTATGAATGTCTTAAGATTGTTATCACTGGAGTCCATAAAAAAGAAATCAAAATCAGCCTCTCACCTGTTCATTTTCACTGAAATTTTTGTTCTTTCAAAAATCATTGTTGTTTTAGATTATGTCAGTTTTATGTTACAGGCCTATTGACTTTATATCCTGCCTGTCCTATACTGCCTGATAAACTGCAGTGAAGAGCAGAAGAACAGGCAGAGGGAAACAATGATTGTTGTAGGAAATACATGTGCTGTAACAGCTCCTGAATCTAACTGACAGATCTTAACGTTTATTTTTGTTGGGAAATATATATGGCTTGTTCTTTAGCTTACTTTTCTTAACAAAAACAGATTTCCTGAGAACTGAGGTCAGCTTGGCATGAATCCACATTGTCAGCATTTTTTCTCTTCTGCCAGTTTTTGGGCAAAGATAAAAATGAAAGCTAGCAAATGAGATGTTGACAGTGGGGATGAAACAGTACTTATGACTTTTGCTTTACTAGTGAGACATTAGGGGCACCATGTTTTGTTGCAAATCAACGTCTTGACTGAGATGATGACAGAAAATACATTTCTGAGAACGGGTATTATCAGTAGAGAGTTGTCTGCAGTCTTCCTTGTGTTAGTGAGTCCTGAGAGCAAGTCCAGTTGCTAAGCTTGAATACAATGTAGTGCACTATTTTTGTCCTCATATTTGCCTACTAGTTTTAACAATGACAGCTCTCTACAATATCAGAAAATATCCCGTTTTCATTAAGTATGTGTTTTTAAAGAAAGTGGTTTTTAACAACTGAATTCACATGCAGTTGTTATGTATGTCTTGCCTTTTAAACCTATCAATGGGTCATTACAGTAGGATGATGACAGCAGTACTGTCACCATCTTTCATCCTACTTATTTATTCCTTCCTGGAAGCTTTGCACAGTAAAGGGTACTCTGTAATTACTGTTCTGTAGTGTTACAACTGTCTCTTTCTCTAATCTGATTTTATCTTCTTAAGAAATTTTCTCTTCCTCCTCATCTCACTTCTAGTTTGTAAATCATTTGAGCAGTGAGTTATAGATAGTATGCTAATAGTTGATATTCAGGAATAACAGAAGAGAATATGAGGAGACTAAAGCTAAATATTACTATTTATCCTAATATTAATTAGTAAAGTATAAAAGTTAACTTAATTTTGACGTTTTTTCTTTCTCCACCAGAAATGTGAGCTTCAAGGAATAACCAACTGAAGCATTACCTTGTTACAAGGACTTTTTTTTTTTTAATTATGAAGGTTGTCTTGTATTCTACCTCTGTTTTCTTCAAATCAGTGATTACCTTTGAAATCTCTCAGAATGGGTGAAGTAATCAACTTTACTAAATTCTGTTGTCCCAACTGGCAGGGAGGACTGGTTTTCTCGCTGGCTGTATGACAGGTTTTGTATCAAGCCTGGCTAAGTTTTATTGCTATTTTGGAAACATAATAACTATAAGAAGGAAACAAGTACTTGATTTGACAATCTTTTGTTTTCATTTTGCTATTATATTTGTTTGCTTATCTCATATGATTGCAGAACTTTAGTCATCTTAATGTGAACTAACAGAATAATATCCACAATTGTCTTAAAAATGCTGAGCCAGTGTATGTTTTATACTCATGATGAATTGCTATATTTAAGCTTCTAGCAAGTGTTTTCTGTTTGCAGGTCATACTTCAAGGTATTTAAAAGTATTGATTTTCTATTTTGTGAATGTATTTTATTTACTGTACCATTTCTTAATAAAAATATAAAACAGTTATTCTTTATTACTGTTTTTGTCAACTGACTTGTCTCCTTTTCGTTAATCTTTGTGTGAAATTGCCTTTTAAATATCCCTACATTAAATAAAAAGACAAAAATTACATTTTAAAGATGTATTGACATACTTTAAATATTATAAAATTCTAAAGTATTTTATATTCAAACTTTTGAACTGCATCTGGAGATATTTTTCAAATTTTGGTTTTAAAAGTTCAGATCAACACCTGGAATTCTTTGCACAATTAAGCTCAAGTTGTTGGAAGGGTGGTACAGGGCCTTATGTTGTGACATACATATTAGGTAAATGAAATGAGAACTAATCTTTAAAATATCTGGTGTGTTTAGCAGAGGAACATTTCAAACTTGGGCTTTGAAGTAGGATGGAATTAATGATCACAATCCTGTGATACATTCAACGTCCATCTATGCAGATAACTATATCATATGCTTCTATTCAAGGACATAGTTTTCTAAGAATTGCGCACCATCAGGTTGACATGATGTGTCTTCACAGGAGTTATAGAGAGGACTAGAAATGGGAAGATGCATTGCTGCACATCTTTGTATTGGCCATCAGTTAGTGTTCTGCTTGCCTAATGTTCAATAAAAAACTGATTACCAGCTAACATTGCAAGTGTCTCTAAGGTGTAAAAAAGGCATTAAATTACATGGAAAAAAATCTTTTTTTACTTAGATTTTGTCTATTTTGCACTAAGACTGTTACACTTAGAAATTATAATGTGTTAATGGGAAATATTGTCTTATGTGTTATATATTAAATTCTACTAATTAAAGCTAACTTAGAACACCCATTCAGAAATACCTGAAAATACTTTTATCACATTAAGTTTCTGACGCATGGAAGGAACTGTGTACTCATAGTTGAGTGCATCTCATACATTTTATGTTTATTTGCTAGTTAACAGAAATGGAGAGATTGTCATCTCTAAATGTTGCTTATGTACTAATACTGCTTGTAATTAAGTCAGTAGTTTCCGCTGGCAGTAGTTTTCCAATTGGCATTGATTATTCAGGGTGAAGCTGTTCAGTGAGAAGGAGAAAACTCATATTCTGCTCTCATTGTCTTCACTGATGACTTTTAAATATCTTATTTTGTATATAAGTCCTCTTAAACTAGAATCTGAGTTTTTAAAAAAGCAACTGTTCCACTATATTGATAACAGTATATTTCATCTTACCAAAAAATGTATATTTTGACTGTACAATTAAAACTGTAACACTTCTAATAATAGTAATTCCTACATGGACATCAATTATGAAGAATTAGGAGCTCATTGAACACAGGTGTTATAATAAAACTGGTATCCTTTTTGTGACCAAAGCCTGTGCACATTTCTAATATTAAAACATTACTAATATTCAGACTATAATATATCTGTCACTTTGCTGCCTATTTACTATTATTTTATATACATTTTTGTAAGCAACTGGAATAAAACAAAAGTAGTTTTTATAAAACTTTGCTTTAACATTGAATATTCCATGAAGTAGAAAATAAGCACAGATTTGTAGAAGGTTTAAATCCCTGGACTACTGTATATGTCATGTATGAAATGAGCCTTATGTGACTCAGGATGTTAATTGACTCTTCTGGACTCTGCTCCAAAAATCTGTGCTGTCCTCGTCTCCTGGAAGATCAAAAGCACATGGCAGCCTCGTGACCTGTTGTAGTCCTCAGCTGGTGTGAGTCGAAAGGAGAGCCCTTGGCAGACATGAAATGATGGGAAAACTCTGCATACTCAGGTTATTTGTCTTCTGCAATCTGCAGTTGGGGAGAGGGGAAAAATAAGTTTAGAAAAATAAGAAAGGTGAAGCAGTAATCATTGGGGCTGTTTATCTACAAAACAAAGTCTATTGTCAGAAGCAGGGGTATCTAGAGATAATAAAAGGACAGGTTTATTGAGTGTATGAAACCCTAAATTGCTCAATCAAACAAATGCTATTATTCCTAAATGAAACCATAGGAGTGCAGACTTTTGCTTTATTTTTTTTTAATCATTCCTTGGGACAGAATTTTTTTTCTTTTCTAACAGCATAAGAAACCAATGGTGTGCAGTTTTGGTACCCTAGTCTTATATATTTATGTATACAGACATTCCAGTTTCATTTCATCCTCTGACCTTTTACAGGCTGCACAAAGATGATAACAGCTGCAACAGTATTAATTCAAGGACCTAAATTTTTACCATTCATCCTTCAGTATGAATGGTAGAAGGGAGAGGAAGCCTTGATGCTGTGCAAGTGCTGATCAGCACTAGCTGAAATGCTGGTGTATTATCAGTGGCTGGTGTATTGATGCAGTGTTTCAGCCACAAAGGCAAAGAACCCGTTTCTTCTGTCAGGATGCAGTGTTAGCTCTGCCATAACACCCACCAACATGCAGCAGTGGGGGCATGGGGCACTGGCAGATTCCCTGCACAGTGGCAGCCCAAGCCTGCATGTGGGCTGCAGACATGGCTTGCCCAAGGTAACCCCAGCACATGAGGTGTTCCGTAAAGCTCCCAATACCACAGGACATTCTTGGCAAGTCGAGCAAAGAGCCCCAAAGATGATTATGGGATTGGAGCATCTCTCACATGAGGAGGGGCTGAGCAAGCTGGGGATGTTCAGCCTTGAGAAGAGAAATCTCGAGGTGTGGGTGAGTGTGGGAGTAGAAAAACAGACAGTCTCTTCTCGGTGGTATTCCGAGGAGGGACAAGACAATGGGCACATATTGAAATACAAGGAATCTATTTAAGCATAAGTATTTTTCCCATGAGGGTGGTCAAACAGTGCAACAGGTTGCCCAAAGCAGTTGTGGAGTCTCCATTCATAGAGGTATTCAAAACCCACTGGGGGACAATTCTGGACACTGCTGTAGATGATCCTGCTTCGAGCAAGGGGTTGGACTAGGCACTCTTCAGAAGGGCAGCAATTCTGTGACTGTGGGAAACTCCTACAGTTCCACACAGCATATGATGAAGTAAGTGCTTCTCCAGCTGTGGAGAAATTGACCCTTATTATCTGTATTATAGCCTTTGACTTTTGAAAAATTACAAGTATAAAAACAATTGCCATTGTTTTGTCTTGATATTTAGATTTATCTATGTTAGAGCTCAGGTGAGTTTTGGAATTTATCATGGTAGCTGCCTATCCCACCTGTGTGTGCTGCTAGCTCAATATTATCCAAGCAGAGCTGCCCCACCAGCATTGCCAGTACTGTGTCCTTAACAATTTCAAGGTGCAGGTGCAAGAATTAAACTACCTAGAATGGCATAATGGTGATTGGAAGAAAGGGGGGAAAATGAGAATGTCCGTGGCTTCTTCTCAGTTTGAATACTCCTGAGCAGAGATGGCTGAGTTTTCATGAATGCAAACACAGAAATGGGTTTCAGCGTGGTTAGTCAGCTGTGAGTCAGTCAAGGTGTGCAGAAGCAGATACTGCTCTTTGGGGAAATGTTCTTTGAGCTTCTAAGTCCAAAGGGGCACGTTGACATCTGAGCTTGTTTTAATTTGAAGGGAGCTGTGTGGGTTGCTGGACTACAGCTGCGTCTGCAATCTTTATCAGTACCCATTTGCTTTGCATAAATGCATAAAGATGTTGAATGGGAGATAGGCACCCTGGCTTGCTCCTGGCTTTTACATGGTGCCTTTGTGCCACCTAGTGGACCTGGGTCTTTTCCAGCGATCACGGCACATCCTGGACAGGTTTGGGTTCCTCCATAGAAATTCTAGATTGCTCATATTTCAGTGATAAAATCTACTAAACTCAAAATGAAAGAAATGCTAGTAATGCTACGTGTGCCTGAAGTCAATTCATCACTTTGCTGCTGAGGTTTGTGACTGCATCACTTTCCAGAAACAGTCAGTTCTCAAGGTAAAAAAACAACTACATCTCATTTTAACTTATTTTCTGCTCCAGCACAGTGAAAAGATTGACCTTTGCCAAGAATGGTCTCATGTAATTGAGCAATTTGACTGATCTCAAAAAACTGGCAAAGGCTGAGTTCACCTCTTTGCTGGTGGCTTCTTTTGAAGTTTTCTATCTGTACCACCCTATGCTACCTCTTAAAAATGTGTAAGTGCTGCAACAGCAGGAAAGCAAAACACAGCAAAACCCCTGAATCTTTTAGAGGAGTGTTACAAAATTCAGCTCTGGTAATCAAGGTGCTTTATATCCACACATTCTGGATCTATACATACATATATATATATATATATATATATATATATGCAATTGCTAATGTAAAGATAGCATTCAATATACTTAATAGCCACCTAAAGACTAGACGTGGTGCATGAGCTTAAAATTTTGAGTTATCTGTGTCCTGTATCCTATAGCTTTAGTTGTGAGGGGACTGAAAAGGGAATGGGATGCACCTCCCAGGACTTGTATGACTAGTCATCTCTAGAAGTTTGCAAATGAAAAAGTGATTCCTAATAATTGATACTTCTTTCAGAGTCATAGTCTGGTTTTCTTACACAAATATCACTTTGACTCAGGAATTCACTGAGCTACAAATCACTAAGGAGTGGGAGAGTATCAGTAAATGCCTGCCTCAACTTATATTCTTCCTTTAAAACATCTGTTATTGAGCACAGTCAGAGACAAAGCATGAAATAGCTCTTTGACCTCACCATCATGGGTATCATTTTTCTGCAAGGCCTAGTTCCTTTTAAGAATGCCAAAAGGACCACTTCTGACTGGGCCAAAAAATTAAGGAGCAGGCAAAATCCAAAGCTGTAAGGCCTTTTCCTCCAGGGAGCATCTGAATCTGAAGAGCTGTCTGGCAAAACATATATTTCTCAGCCATGGAAGATCGTGAGTCACATAATCAATTTTGGTTCAAAAAGTGGAAGAGTCTGGATGGAACTAAATGCAACATCCGCTTTTACTGTGTTCTCCTTGGGAAACTCAGGAAATAAGCGTCCAGCGCTGGTAAAATCTTGCAGCTGATAGCTGAATTGGTAGAACAGGATGTCAGAAGAGCTGATACAAATAGCTGATTTAAGGATATGAGAAAGGAGGGAGGCTGATTTCTGTACTGCTGTGTTGGGGAACAGCTGATTTTTGTTTTGTTTCTTGTCGTTCCTCCTATATTTTGTAAAGGCAGGGGATAAGTATTTGTCTGGCTATAGCACTAGCCAGGCACTGGATTCAGACTTCAGTCCTGCTGTGAGAAGGGAACAAATGGGGGTTGAGAGCCGGGGTGCAGCCGCAGCTGCGGTTCTCCTCTCCTCCGGATCTCCTCTCCCCTTCGGGCAGTGCTGCGATGCCGGGTCCCTCTGAATCCAGGTAAATGCAGCTTGCCCCTTCCTTCCCCGCGTTGGGCAGGGATGCGGGGGCGCCCGTGAGCGGCGGCGCTGCCATGGGGGGCAGGCATGCGGGGGCGGCATCCCGCGGGCTGGGCGGCGGCACCGCGGCTCTTCCCTCCGGACAGCAGGGACAGGGAGCACAGGTAGGACCTGCTGCCCCACCTCTTACCCCCCGCAAGGGCCGCTGCGGTGCCGGTAGCGGGAGGGAGCCTGGCCGCATCCCGGGGCTCCGCATCCCCCGCCCGGCTCCGCATCCCGGCCGCGCCTCGGGGGCGCTCGCCGTGCGGGACCGCCTGCTGCTGTGCGGGGCCGTGCGGGGCTGTCCCTGCCGCTCTGTGCCACATGTGCCCTTTCGCTGGGCAATGCCGGCGGCGAGCAGGCGAGGGGCAGGAGGCTGCGCCGGGAGGACGAACAGAACCCCCCCCCGTAAGTAGCTCCCTGGCGCTGCTGGGCTGCCTTTGTTCGGGGGAAGGTGTGAGGAGGCGTGCGGGGGATTTTCGAAAGGTGTCACTTCATCGCTGCCGCGGGATTCAGTGACTGGGCTGGTCCTCTCCGACTCCTTCTGCTTTCCCTTTGTTAGCGTTCTCCCAGGGAGTCCTGTATTGTTTCAGCTTCACTGAAAAGCAGGAGCTGTCAGAGAGATGACTCTGTTGGCGGCGATGCTCCCCCAGAGCAGCATCGCTTTGTTCGAGCTCCCGTAAGCCATTTGTCACCCAAGCGGCGCGGCTGGCTGGCTGGCAGCGGGGACGAGTCCCTCTGCCTCACCCTTCCCCACAGCTGGAGCAGGTAAGCTGGAGGGAATGCCATTTCACAGGGGAAATCGCTGTCTTGCGCCATCTCGTCACTTAGAGAACGTCTGATTCAGGGCAGAAATACGCGCATCTTTTCTGTGTCATGGAGAGATTTTTAATGAATGACGGTTTGGGTTTTTATTTTAATGAATTTTGCGGGTATTGCCACGATTCATTTACAATTCTGATTCTCTATAGCTGTAGGACGTAAAACATTATTGTGCCTCTGCTCTATCATTTTAAGTGTAGAAATGCCCAGTTAAAAAGACAGTTCAAGGGGTAGATAGAGACCTGGAAACCACAACTGTGCATCCTGAAAATTTAATATGCCTGACAATAATGGTACTGAAAACGATCTCCTGCTGGGGGGATGGGGCCACGGAGAAAGAGGAGAGTAATTTGCAACCACAGCCCTAATAATACATATTCTGATGATAATAGATACATAGATAATCTAATTTGTTATATTCCCGAACAGATTTGCTATAAATACCTTCAACTGTGTACAGCAATTGTATGAAGAGATCTCTTTTCTTAGACTCTTAGCTATTTAAGCTACCTGATAGTAGAAACATGTAGCAGGTTCTGTGTTTTAACAGTTTAAAGATGATAAATTAGAGTCAGAACTGACTTTTATTTGGTATGTAGTAACGCACATTCAAGAAATTACCATCACTGAAATAATTCTAATTGCACCTTGCATAGACAATTAAGTCTTCTAACTATACCAAAACATTAATCAGTGGGCATAAATGTTATCATGAGCTTCTTTAACAAAGCCATTGATATTCTTTAATATAGGCAGTAGTTAGCAGTTCTGTACGTAACTTACTTTCTGTGGTTTGAATCGAGGTCAGGAATTCATCAAATGGACAAATTAAACTCCTTCTTGGCTGCTATCAGTTTATCAGATTAGGGCTTTTGTTTGCAGCTGAATATTACGCTACAACAATGGGCTTGAATTTAACTCTAAAAACTGTATTGAAACTGTATATGAAATTGATTTGTGTATCTATTTATGTTCTTGTTGAATGAAAATTACAAAAACTGTCTTGAAATATTTATTAATAAATATGGCACATAGCAAAGAGATTGCTGCTCATTGGTATTGGGGTTTTTTTCTGCAATACGGAAATGTATCTCAGAGCATCATGTTCTAAAACTAAGAGCCTTTTTCAAATATCCATTTGGGCAATCCTGCATTTTAGAGAGAATTACTTGACACTTATGAGCAATTATTATTTTTTCCTATATGCCATAGAATGGGATTTTTAGAAGTGCTCTGGTGGCAAACATAGTTGGCCTGAAGTATAAATGATTTGTTGTGTTCTGTCATAAGACACTGACTTCTTTCCTTCTTTTTTTGTTTTATCCTAAGTTTGTTCCTTAGAGGTCTTATTTTGGTCTATAGTAGCAGTTGTGAATTGGAAATGCAGTCAGTAAAATCTCTTTTTTTAACATACAGTTCCTGAATACTTAAACAAAATTTATTTACTATTAAAAAGTACTCTTTGGCAGTAATATTTCACTTTAAATGCAGATAATAAAAAGCAGCCTTTTTGGTTTCACACTTCTGATTACAGCAATAACTTTTACAGTTTCTTCTGCTTTGGCTTAGTCACCCTGAATATTGTTTTGCCAGGTATCTCAGTCACTGAACATGGATGTGTTTGTGTGAGTAATGTAGTTTAGGGTTATTTCAATAGTCCTACTGTAGATGTGTCAGGTAAGCTCTTTTTAAATTACAAACACATGTCATAATAAGTGTTGACTGAAATGTGATGATGAGCTTATGAATATGAATATATTTGGTTGTTGTTTTACAATGAAGTCTGACATAAACAGATTTTTTATATAGACAGTGTAAGCTTGAATGACTATGTTTAGACTTTTTTTGCTCACTAGCCAAGAGAAAACATTTTTTTTTCATATTCTGAATAATTCATGTTTGAAAATCGCTGACTCTTGATTGTTAAGAGGGATTTTTTTTCCCTCCCACAAAATCAATGCAGTCTTTATTCCATAAAGGCCTAAATAAGAGAGTTATTGCAAAAACGGATAAGCCTACTACTGGCGTGTTAGAAAAGTACAGTCAATTTCTTTGGAGTCAACAGACTCAGGGCAATGTAGTTGCATACAGCTCCCATCAGCAGGATGTAAATGTTGAGATGTGCTAAACATCTTCATATTGTCATTGATCCAATGAATTTGAATAAGACTTAATGAAACTGTATAAAACTGCATGTTAGAGTAGGACTAATTGGTGTTGAATAATGTGATAGAAGGCAACCTAAAGTTACAGGGTTAACTTTAATTACATTAGTACTTCCACTGGAGGGGCCAAATTCTATTTTTTAGCTATTATTTAAATCAATTATGGATGGATAAAATAGTGTTTGTTTCCATGGAGACTCTATGAGTTCTGTCTTTAGGAGACAGTGAGTTGTGTAGATCTTACACTTCAGTCCCACCACTTCCTGAAATCCTTTTGATTCCCTGCATTTCATATCATATGATTTCTCTCTTTTAGAACTAAAATATATTTCATAGAAGCATACAGAATCTACCCTTGCTTTATAGTCACCATTTACACTTACATTGTTGAAGCTTTACAAAGAAAATAAATTGACTTGTAACAAATAAGTTTTGATTAATACTGGTCAAGAGCCAGTGCATCACATGGGTCAAATGCCAGTGATTTGGTAATTAAGTTTGGTGGGAAGAAAAATGTAAAGATTTTTATGCTTATTATCCTGGGTAAATGGCTTATACTGCTGGTTTGTCACACACTGACAGATTATTCAGATGCTACTGTAAGAGTGTAAAGTACATCAATACATTTTTAAGCATAGTTCAGTGTGTCCTGTGTATATGCATGCTGTGTGCCAAATTACAGGAATACAAGTCTTGTGCCTCTAACAAGGCTGATTAAGAAAATACTGTCATATGCAGCTGATTTTAGTTCATGGGACTGAGTGCTGTAGTTGAGTAAGGGTAGTTAATTACTTTTCTTTTGACTACTTTCATTTGTGATAACCAACACATATGGTCAAATCAATTAAGTCAATTACTTCACATCCCAAAGATACTTTGAAATGGTTAAGTTATAACACATGTGGAAGCTTCATTTTCTTCACCATTATTGCCTTAAGAAAAACAGTAGGAAAATTATCCAAATGAGTGAAAGCTTTCCTCACAATTTAGTGTTTGGGAGTGCTAAATACTGTGCATGTTGCTGACCTGCTTGACCATCTTTTTCATTACTCAGCATGTTTTGAAAATCAGCCTTCAGACTTGGGCAGCTTCATAAGGCAGCTCAGCCTAGTGATTTGTGCTGAGGCTTCTGTAGGAGGACGCTGCACATGAAAGATTATGTTTATTGTTAAGCTGAAATGTGGAGGGAGTGTGATGAAAAGAATTAAAGTGAAATGAACCATACAAGATTGTGACTTTCATGTTGCTCTTCAAAGAAAGTTGATTTCCTTCAAAGTAATATGCTGTCTTTCTCTGTAGCCTTTAAGAAAGAAATGTAGCATAGGAAAAAAAAAAGGAAACAAAGTTCAGTTATGGTGATCTGTGGAACAGTTTGGGTCAGAAGAGAAAAATAGTGATAGAAAGTCCTGTGAATCTGTGCTATCAGGGGGTGTCTGTTGGAGCACACATGAGATAGCTGGGTTGAGTGGCGTCATCTGCCAACAAAATCGAACTGCCTTCCCTATTGTAGAACCTCTTTTCTGTTTCTGATAACTTTGGCAAATTATAGCCATATAATGTATAGTTCATCATGCATCTTTATGACTCAGGCTAATTTTTATTTTAATTAATGAATTGAGAATTAGGCTAGTTGATTTGCCTTGTAAAAAAACCCGTCAAAACAACAAACCACGACCAACAAAAAAACAACCTAAGATTTTTTAGAAACATGGTATTGTCATTCTGTTTTTTAGCTAAGGCAGTGTCCTTTTGTCAAAGGTCTGCATTTTTAATGTCTTTGTGAAAGCCTGCCCAAATTTTCTGTCTAGTGTCTTCAGAATATTGTAGTTTTCATGCATTCACCTGTGAAATCTTTAGCAAATAAAATGAAAGATTGTGTGTTTATTCAATGCCCAGTACTGCAGTATGTTTTTAACAGTGACCTCAGTGGTCCTTGCTACATCTGCAGAAGCAATTGGAGAAGAACTGTGACTATACTGGAGGCAGAATTAAGTTGTTCAACAGGGCAAAGATATTGTAGTTATCAACTGTATAAGGAAGGGATTGGGTGGTAATTCTTTGAAAGGGCTGTGGTTTATGGTAGATCACTTGAGGAGCTGCTGCAATAAAGACAAACATTATATGGTGATACACAGACAGGGCAACAGCACGCAAGACACAAGAAGTCCTCCTCAGCTGTAAGCTCAGGTCCAATTGGGCTGCACACTTGTGCATGAATTGGAGAGAATCCAAAGGAGAAGAATGAAAACAATTAAAAGATTTAAAAAATATGGCCTATGAAGAAGAAACATTGAAATGTCTGGAGTTGTTCCAGCTCGAATGAAAAAAGAGTGTCAGTGTGAACAAGACATGATAACTTTGTAGTGTCACAGAGCTGTTCTGAAGCAATGTTGCCCATGCCTGTGCTCAACCAGATGATAGGTAATGGGTTCAGCATTAATGAAGTTGAAGCAATAGAAGAGATTACTCAATTGAGATTTCCATGATTTTAGATCATTAAAAGTTGTTTGAATGTTAGTCAGGAACAACATAAATAGAGTCTTTCTGGAGCAGTGTGGTGGGAGAGATTACCCTTTGAGGTCTCTTCTAGCCCTCTGAATCTTCATCTGTGCTCCCTGGAGATAACCAGGTTGTAGCTTGTCCCCTCACACATGCTGTGTCTGGCAGGATTGCCTGTATGTGATGTCTCCAAAGTGAGCAGGTGTGTGAGTAGACCAGTTCAGAGCTTTCCCTGTATTCTCTTCATTCAGACCGACTCTGACATTCACTCCTCTCTGCTTTCACAGTGATTCCTCTGTTGATCCTTGGGCAGACATTGTGAGAGATCAAAGTACCATGTGATGCTAGGAGGAGCCTGAGACCCAACTGAGATAGGAAAGAGAAGGTTTTTAGAGTAAAGGTACAGATTTCACAAGAGACTGGGCTAGTAGGGTAGTACATGAACGTGGGACATGATGAATGTGAGAGGGAACTAAGATTTTTAGGACAGATGACTGGGACTTGGTGAAGAGTAGGATATAGGCCAAGCTAGTAGGTGGATAGTCATGTTGCTGGCAGAGGCTCCCAACACAGAAGAAACCCTGACAAATGCAAAGTGGGATTGCAAAAGTAAGGAGAAGGTGTCAGAGCCAAGGAAGATGAAATCACACAACTGGGAAAGCTATGTTGGAGACTATGGGAAGTAATTAAAGGCTGGAAGAAAATTGCACACTCTCAAGATTACTTGATCTTCTAAATTTAAGCTGAGCGCCTGTGATTGTGTCTTAGCCTTTGTGCTTTGGGAGATACAACATAAGTGATTGCTTGGTCTTTTAAGGTCTGTTAAAGTGGAGAGTGACCACCTGTGACTGCAATCAGGTAATAGAAATCAGCACTGCAGATGTAGAGACTATTTATGTACCATACTGCTCTTGGGAGGGTGACCAAAATAAAAGATGTAAAATAAGCATTTTTCAAATTTATTCTTTTTTTGACAACGGAGACTGACAAGTTTGCAAGTGAAAGAAAAAGAGTGCCAGAACTGAAGTTGTCTTGTAAAGATTTAGCCTTTTTGCATATATATATTTTAATTGAATATTGATATAATGATATTACTGCCTTTTCTTTTGCTCACGTGAGGCAAGCTTAACTGAGTGCACAGAGTGGATGTATCCTCAGTGTAAACCACAGATGTGTACTGAAGGGAGCTGCCGTCTCTGGCATCTGTGGTGGTTTTTGCAGAAGCAGTAAGCTATCTGGAGAAACTGAGGCAGAAGGTGGCTTTAACTGAAACAGTTTTTGTGCACTCAAAAGAAAAGCTCAGCTAAAGGCACCAAAAACTAACTAATTGCAATTCTGACTTCTAAAAATATTTGGGGTTTTTGCTTCAGTGTTGCGGTTGTGGTTTAACCCCAGCTGTGCCCCATGCAGCCTCTCTCTCCCTCCCAGTGAGATAGGGAAGAAATGAGAAAAGTGAGAAAACCTAGGTTAAGATGAAGAGGGTTTAATAGGTAAAGCAAAAGCTACAAACAAAGGAAAACAAGGAGTTAATTCAACACTTTCCATGGGCAGGCAACTGTTTTAGGAAGACAGCTCTGTATGCTGAGCATGTTGCCATACAGTATGAAATACACCTTTGGTCAATCAGGGTCAGCTGTCCTGGCTATGTTCCCTCTCAGCTCCTCGGGCTCCTTGCTGGTGGGGTGGGGTGAGGAGCAGAAAAGGCTGTCACTGTCTAAGCACTGCTCAGCAATAACTAAAACATCCCTGTGTCATCAACCCTGTTTTCAGCACAAATTTAAAGCAGAGCCCCATAGCTGTTATTATGACAAAAATTAACTCTACTCCAGCCAAAAACCTGCACAAATGTTCATAAAAAGTCAGGTCTTAATTTCTACCTAGCCTAGTATGAAGCACTAATGTACCTCCCCAACCCTTGCAAACAACATGAAAAGCAGCTGCCTCTTATGGCAAAAAGATCAAAAGATAAGAGCTTTCCCCTTTCTGCCTCTAGTGGCAAATAAAACACCTTTTCATAACAAGGTATCTTTTTATGCCCTTCTTGAGGACAAATGGTGTACTCGGACTTTATGGACCTGTCAGAATACGTAGGTTGCTAAGAAAAAAAGTTAGGCTGATTTTCCTTGTCCTTTCTGAATCTGGTTCCAAGCTTGGTAGATATTTTGCAGTAGCCTACGCTGGCCCATCTGGGGACTATAATGATGAACAGTGCCATACTGCTCTCAGCCCCAAAACCTTGGCAGTCATTGCTTCATCCGCTGCTTGTGTTTGGAGGAAG
Organism: Campylorhamphus procurvoides; assembly: GCA_013396655.1. NCBI lineage: Eukaryota > Metazoa > Chordata > Aves > Passeriformes > Dendrocolaptidae > Campylorhamphus > Campylorhamphus procurvoides. Next base: position 45,471 of record WBMV01007256.1, read on the forward strand.
GACACGCACCCTCAGCTCGTACATGTGGGTTTTGATGTTCTTCCCAACCACTCTGTTCCGACATCCCCTGTTGACTCTGCAAGGGTGGGTGGTACTGAAGAGCCTTGCTATGGTTTTTCTGCCAAGTAGATTAATCTTTCATCCACCCACACAGCCTGCTGAACACTGTCACAAGTTACTGGGATCTGGTAGCCAGATACCAACACCTGATATCTGGCAAACTGCATGCTTTGGGTGATCATGTTTCCTCAGATAAGACACCGAAAGAAAAATGTTGGTAAGCTTTGGAGTACACAAACCTTTCCTCAGATATGAAGTGAAGGCTTCATCGGCCCCAGGGTTACCTCCCCTCATATACTTGCCTGCTGAACATCCTTTCCAGCAGTTAAAGGATGGATTCCTGCTACCTTAAAGTTCACTGCTCCTGGTATTCTTCAGGAGATTTCCAAACAGGCTGCATCAATAAGAGGCAGATGGGCTGCAAGCCAGAAGGGTCACTGAAGTAATTTTTCCTCAGCCCGTATAGTTTTTACTATAATTTCATATGTGACTTCTGCCAGATAGGACAAAAACCTCCTCCTTGCTTACAGGGTGCCCTGCAGTGCTGACTCTTCCTTTTAAGGTTTTTTCTGTCCTTGTGTCCAGTCTGTCTCACTGGACCTTTTTGTTCTTTGTGAACCTTTGGCTCTCTGAGATTTACATTCTTTGGTATTGCTACTTGTGGCACAGGACACAGCTGACCACAGATGTCTAATCTGATTTCTCCCATGAACCAGACTAGCTGAGTTTTGCCCAAGCACACAACTGAATTTTGTAACAAATTTGTCATGCACATTTATTTTTGCAGAAATTTATTGCCCATGGCAAGCATAGCAGTATTCTGTAATGCTGAACAGTCAAAAGTGTCCAGCAGTAAACCCACAAAAGCCCAAGCAACAACTCTGTTATATATATGCAATCAGTTCTTTACAGATGGTATCATGGACTCTGCTGTTGATTATGATTGTGATTATTGTATAGGTTTCACAAATTTCCATTCATTACTTTTACCATACGCAAACTGCTAATGCAGGTTCCCCAGGTTAGTGTTCAGTGTTTGCATCTTACGTAGCTGTTAGAAGGTGTCATCCTTAAGTTTGACACTACTTCAGTTGCACAGCTATAACAATTAGCATAATTTAATATTTTTCCTTTATATAGAAAGATACATTCTATAAGTTGTAAATATTTTTATACTGTAAATCTTTGTCCAGACCTGCATGGCTACAGCCAATGCACAGCCCTACTGATGATACAATAGTCACTGCACCAGAATGGTTTGTGAGGAAATGAATCACTTGGTCTGTAGAACAGAGCAGGACCACTGTGTGGCAAATCAAGCCTTTGTTTCTAAACAAAAAGAAAAGATGTTGCCTAACTGCCCATTAAGTCGGCTTCAGTTTTTCTGTTCTCTAACCTGTTAGTTCTTATCTCATGAATAATAATGATTTAAGTCACATTTTTGATGCAATATCGTGTGTTTGCGTATCATGGGACGAATTTGTGCAGTGTTTGGCTTTTTTGGTTAGAGACTGTCAAGTAGATGTCTTATGGTCTTTCTCACTGCTGTCAGTAATTTGCTTGACTCTTCATTTATGCATTTGCTTTACTTGGACCATAAGAATCATGCAATCATAAGGTTGTAAAAGGCCTCTGAGATCATTGGCTCCAACCTTTGACCAAACGCCACACTGCCAACTAGGCCATGGCACTGAGTGTCACATCTGGTCCTTTCTTGAACACCTTTGGGAATGTTGACTCCACCACCTCTCTGGGTAGCCCATTCCTATGCTTGACAACCCTCTGAGGGAAGAAATTCTTCCTGGTGTCCAACCTGGCGCAGTTTGAGCTATGTCCTCTTGTCCTGTTGAAAGGCTTCAAATTCAGGATGAGTTCAATATGAACATTGATATTTTTGAAAGACAGCTGGTGTTCTAAATACCTAAACTGAGACATTTAGCATTTGCAGAAAGACTTCATTTTAAAAGAAGAGGTTTTTTAAATTTTAGGTAACCTAAACTGAATTTGAAGGAAATTGGACTGGACTTCTAAAGAAAAAAATACTTCTTAAAACAACCCCCAAATCTCAACCTTGTGTTCTAGTAGGCAAAGAAGGAAAGGAAATAAAAAAGCTATTGACAAGACTTCCTTTTTTTTTAGTATTCACTCCAGCTTGGCAGTGCTGTATGATTTAGGATACAGTACTAGGTTCATAATTTAAAGCTTTAGAATACTGTAAATTCTACATTTTCAGGCTATGAAGTTGCTTCATCCACAATTAAACAAAAGGGAAATGGGGATAATATGCGAAACAGATTAGGAAACTCTTTGACTTGGTTTTGTGTTTTGCCATTAGTGAATCAGTTTAATTTCCTTCAATCCTCTTTTCCAAAGGAACAAATAACTCCCATTCTGCAAAGACTCCTGCCTCTTTTTGATTTTGTTCTTTTTTTCTTCAACAAAGATACAAGTGCAGAAAGAACTCTAGCACTAACAGCATTTTTCCAAATGTACATTATATGTCCATGATTCTAATTATTAGGAGCTATGGAAGTACAGAATAATGTACTTATTAAAGTGTAGCACAGTAAAGGTGCGTGTATATATATAAATAAATATATATATGTATGTTGTTAAATATAGTATCATGGATAAGATAACTAATTATTATCCCAAATAACAAATCAGGGAAATCACTTCATGGATCATCATTTCATGGACCAGCACTAGTCTGCTTAGTCTCAGTTCTGCAGTCCCTGTGCAAATGTCAGCCTTACAGCACCTGCTTAAAGATTCTGCACTGCCATCCCAGAATGCTAGTGCTGGGAGAGGGGATTTCAGCAGGGAAAGATACATAGAAGCATGGGAGCAGAGGCAGCACACAAAAGATTTCACTTCACGTTCACTGGAGCAGTGCTGGATTTGCTTGAGCAAAGAAGCTGAAGGAGTATGTGTTTGTATTACATCAGAAGTGAGGTCTGCCAAGAGGTGGTGGAGTTAGCTTGGCCCCGGGGGGAACATGAGTTACCGTTCTATGTACATATTCATTGCTGGGTTTCGAAGAGCATTCGTGGTCTCACATCTGAGAGATGTGGTGCAGCGGGGAAGGGGGCTATTGCTAAAATTTTAAGAAATAGGTAGCTGTACCATCACAAGCAGACCTACAAATGGTGGCAAGACAAGGACGCTTGGGCACTGGTGCTGGGAAGGTCTCTAGCAGTGTTTTGTCATTGAGACTGTTATCTGGTGACCTTCATGTGTGCTGCTTTGTGTGTGTTTGCTTTGGTCTCCATGCCCTATGGCTGGAGCTCGTGCTGAATTCTGCTTTGCTTCTCACACTTGCAGGGATCGCAGTGCCAGCTTTGCTCTTCCCAGCAACTAATTGCAATTATTCATTTTCTCTTACCACTTGCAAGTTTCAATTCTCTGCCGTGATTTTAAGTTCAGAATTTTTTGTTAACCTGTCAGTCTGCAAACAAAGAGGGCACTTGGATTTCTGTTTTATGCCCTTTCCTGAGTGCAGTTGGGATTGTTTTTTTTTAAACCCCCCTTGATTACATTTGTAAGACCATGCATTCTTGGTCTCAGCCAGCAGAAAAGAGGCAGCTTGAGCTTTTTTGATAAACCATCTTTTAAAGTTGCAGAAGAAACTCGTTAACCTATAATATATCAATAAATAAGCTAAAAATTTGCAATATTTTATAACATTAATAATAAACCAAAATATTTAGTGATGTTGCGTGGTAAGTGCTTAGCTGCATTGATCAGAATCATGTAGTGGTAAACATGGTTTGGGTAAGCAAATAACTGACTTTTCCTAGGGAGGTAAGAAACTGAAGACATTAATTTGAGAAATTTCTATCAGTGGAGTTGTTTTTAAACTTTTTGGAATACAGGGATGGGAAGCAGTCTTCTGTTTCAATAAAAAAAAAAAAGAGGAATGGAAAGCTCAATGGCTGTTTTCAGACTTTTCATTGTGTGATTTGAATCAGGAAAATACAGACTGATTACACTGTGTGCTGGCATCTTGTAGTCTTCTGGAGTTGGTAACTGAAGAAAGTAAGCTCTTTTCTTCCTTTACGGTTCAAAGGTTGCCCTCCAAAAACATTCCAGTGATGTTTACCTTTGATATTTCTGTTAAACACTACCAGAGATCCCCTGTGAAGTGGGAAGCAGATACAGATGGCTGCAAACAACTACAGGTGTCTGGTAGTCGGCTCTTGACTTCTGATGAAGGTTTTAGAGTAGGAATGGAATCATACTGATACTTTGAAATACCTATGCGGTGACTGCATAGGTTAAGTGACTGCATTTTCTGGCTTTGTGAGTCTTTGGATTTAGTAGAAGAATTAATATCTTTGAGCTTCAGGGAAGAAAAACACCACTGTCACTGTCAGTGCCATTGCTGGGAAGATTGTTTGAGTCATATTACTTATTTTAGCATAATTTTCTACCTTGCATTTTAACCCTTTCATCCTTTTCTAAAGTGAGTTTGAATGTATCATAAGTTGTGTACTGATTTTTTACTCCCCCCCCCTCCCCTGCAATTAGTTCTGGTAGTGTTTTATTTTTTCTTAATTACTTTTGTATAAATCATCTATTAGAACTGATACTGGTGTGAAGTACAATAGCTTGCATGTGTGGATCTTAGATATTGGTGATGGTGGTAGCAGCTTTGATGGTTCATTTACTCCTTGTCAAGAGCCTCAGGAACCTGGTTAGAGGGGGATTTTGTGCTAGAGTAGAGGTCTGGCTCCTAGGTATTTTTTGTTGGTCTTTGTTATCCTTAGCCAAGATCTGAAAGGGCTGCTCAGTCAGTGGTATTAAAATAATGCCAAAAGTAAATAAATTAACTTGCAATTGGTTAGTAGCTTTAAAAAACAGGGAGGGCAACCTCACTGCATAAGGTGAGAGGCTATAAGGTGAGCATGAGAAAGAGGCTATAAGTTTTGCATGATCTGTCTGGTCCTTCATTCTTCCACAGACAGAGAAGTCTATTGGCTTCTCATTTGGTTGATAGCCATGTTAATGGGTTGTGTGTGGTCAGGCTAGGCAGAAAGCAGCATGAAGGCACAGGGACTGGGCTTTCAAGCAGCAGTTTGCCACTTCAGGTGATCCTCAAGGTAGGATCTTGCGGTGTGCTGCTGGACCTGGATCCCCCTGATAAATGGTACATTTATTTTACATACAGGCAAAATGCATGCAGTGAGCAATAAAAGCCATGACAGCTTTCTCACTTAAATGGCAACGACTCTGATGTGAATATAGAGTATGGGACACGTTTTTGTCCTTGTGTAGATGCCCTGATCCTGGCACAGGCAGCTGCTGGCCCCATTCCCCAGCACGCCAGCTGATAAAAAGGCAGTAAAGCCCTGCCGAGCATGAGGGAATGCCACTGCTGGGACGGCTCCACCGGTCAGCGGCTTTCATCCTCCCTGGAAAATGCTCTGTTAACTTTATGAGAGATTAAAAGGAGAAGCAGCACTGCACTGCACATAAATTTGCCTTCTTGTCAGCCACATATGTTGTCTCCACCCAACCAACCATGCTACTTTCATTCTTTTTCTGAGCTGCTGTACTCCTATAACTTGTGCCTAATTTCTTTTTTTCCCTTTTTATGATTAAGGAATGCCTAATATTTTCCAGTGTGCAATACGTGGTGCCTCATTTTTCCAGTTTTCATTAAATTTAGTCTTATTTGATACAGAGTTTTCTCAAAAAATAATTGGTATTCATATTTTTCTTTTATCTTCTACAAGCTGCACTAGTATTTTGCATCTTCCCTGGGATTCCAGTGTCATAATATTCAACATTATTAAGTTGGGTTTTTTTCATTTAGCGATAGACAAGTAACAGTTCCTCATTTGCCTTGCAGAATATTCTTTATTTTCTAGATATTTGAAGAACTAATGTTCATCAACAGTTATTTATTCTGCCATACACTAGTGTTCACTAGACCTATTCACGGGTTGGAAGGATTGTCGATGTGTACATCTGTTCTATGCCTGGGGAGATGGCTTGGTCTAAAACCAAATTTTTCTCATGAAGGAAGCCCTGGGACTGACAGTGAAACTCACGTTCTTCCCAGTGCTTTAGAGTGTAAATAAACACTGTGCCTCACAGCAGACTTCACAGTAAGGATCAAGGCCAATAGAAATACGCATCTGTTTATACAGGGGATACTTTCTCTTCTTTTTGTATACAACACATCTAGAGGAGGAATGCAAAATTCCTTCATGGTATGAAAGGAAATGTTTTCACTATGCAAGTTATTTGTTCTTTTCTTCATATGAAAACATTTTGAAAGAGGGCGCAGTAAAATATATTTACTGCCTAAGGGAAATAGAACTCTCACTGATTAGCTGTCTATTGCCTGTATGTTTGCTCAACTATTGCTTAAAGCATTGATACCATATTTAATACAGTGGTACCACAGCTTTTTAATATTATAACAAATTATTTATAGGTTAATATATGCTACAGTGATTTTATGCTTCTAACTCTAGTATGTTATCATCATAAAATCATAGAACAGTTTGGGTTGGAAGGAACCATAACATTCATCTGGTTCCAAGCCACCTGCATTGGGCAGGGACATCTTCCACCAGAGCAGGATGCTCATAGCCCTGTCCAACCTGGCCTTGATTATTATATTAGATAACTATTATAGCAGATATTATTAAATTACTATTATAGCAGATCACAGTTTAGTAGGGAAGAATATTTTGCTTTAGGAAAAATAATTCTTCCCTATAAATTCTAATATCTGTTCGAATTTTCTCTATCCCAGTTTCTTCCTATGTATAGAATATGGAGAATAATATTTTTTCTCTACAAATTCTAATGTATGTTAAGGGTCTACTAACATCACATTTTAATATTTCACATACTGTGACAGATCTCCTATTCATAAAGCCATTTACAATGATTCCTTAACACGCTGTTTTCATATCTGGAGACCTGAAGGGTATTCTGAGTTCACACAGGCTATATAAGACACAGGCCTGACTTCAGTAGTCTCCTATAATTGTCAGGGTAACATGTAATAGACCTGCCCACCAAAGGCACTAGTCAGAATTGCTTTCTGCAATTAGTTTCCTAATCACCTACACTATTACTGTGTCTCGTAAAATACATATATAAATATACACACATCTGTTTATGTGCAACTGTTGCTTGAAGCTTTTTTTCTTTTGTAATATAGAAACCCTTTTCTGACAATGTTCATAAATTTAATTAAAAAATCAAGTAGACTGTACCTAATCAGAATCTCCCCCCTTTTTACTAAAAGTAACAGATGGTTTTTTTCTTTGTGAATCTTCTTCCTACATCTGTGTCTGTTTTTAATTATGAACAGTTTAATATAGCAATAGTGTCATCATGCAAAGAAGAAGCAATATAGGAATATTTCCCCACGCAATATACACTGTGTTTTTATTGCTAGCAAAGGGGACATGATAATTAAACCTTTCAGATTATTTGCAGTTTCTCATAGGTAAATGTGAACTCTAAGTGGTCTCCAAGTTGGCAGAACACCAAAAACCCCACAAAACTCGATCCAAAATTGTGTGACTGGTTTAGAGTTTTTCTGAGGGCTTTGTCCAGAGAAAGGCAGTGATGCTGGCGAAGGCTCTGGAGGGTAAGTCCTTTGAGGATCATCTGAGGGAGCTGGGGCTGCTCATCCCGGAGTAAAGGAGCCTCAGGGGAGATCTTATCACTCACTATAACTACCTGAAAGGAGGTTGTAGCAAGGTGGGGGTTGGCCTCTTCTCCCAGGCAACCAGCGACAGGACAAGAGGACATTGCCTCAAGCTGCACCACGGGAAGGTCAGGTGGGACATCAGGAAAAATTTCTTCACAGAAACAGTTGTTTAGCATTGGAACAGACTGTCCAGGCAGATGGTGGAGTCACCATCCCTGGAGGGTTCATGAAATGGCTGGATGTGGCAGTTAGTGCCATGGTCTAGAGCTGACAAGGTGGTGATCGGTCAAAGGTTGGACTCGATGATCTTGGAGGTGTTTTCAAACCTTAATGATTCTATGATTCTTATGGCTTCAGGCTGTGGGTGCTCTGCTAAGGGGGGGTATGCATTTCTGGTTTTACAGCTGGCTGACGTACAATTCCCAATTATGAGTGACTGATCTTAAAGGCTATATAGATTATTTTTGGGGTAGCGCTCTGCTAATTGTCAGAAATGCTGAATCCTTTTAGAAACTACAAGTGGAGGAGTTTGGACCCTTGTCATTCACAGTGCCTGATTAAAACACTTTGATTGAAGACCTTTATTTTGCAGAGAAAATACAGCAAATACAATGGGCTATCCGAGAAAGAGAACCTTTCTTTGCTTATCCAATGCCTGCACAGTGTGGCTGAGGCAGTGTGAAGGGTGCTTTGTGTCCAGTAGCCAGGCTCTCCAGCCTCCTGGTCACAATTTCATCTCCTTTACTGAGTTACTGGAGTTGGCTTTAAAGCAGGCTGATATCCATTGCAAAATGGCAATCCTTCCTCTTGTGTGGAAAGTTTAACCCAGGAACAACCACTGACTTTTAGGAGCATAAGCCTGTATGTCCTTTTTGTACCTAACCTCCTCTGGATTCAGCAATGGACATTTAATTGGTGGGGGAGATCTGTTCACACTTTGTGCCCAATTACTGAGAAACATGCACTTCTTTTTTCCTTACGTTTGTGAGGCAGTACTCTACTTCCTCTCAACTGGCAGATCTCCCATTGGCAAGAGCCTGGGATTCAGGTACTGGAGTAAAGAAGAGTAATCATGGAGGTTGTTGACACCTGGAATCAAGAAAAGATGTTTCCAGTGCATTAGAAAATGCAGAATGGTATAGAACTCTATGAAATACCATAAAAAGGAGACCTGGAGTCCTCCTGTGCTTGTGCATGTGTGTGCATAAGGAGCTGTTCCTATTAATGGAACCAGGAAGGTTATGTTTTTTTATTAGTCAGATAGCTCTGGGCTTCTTGAAAAAGCTAAATTCTTGTTAAAAAGGAAAAGTGAAATGGTTGTCACATGAAATAGGTGAGCTCTCTCAGGCAAGTGTTACACTTTTTTCCACACCTACTAGTTGCTGAAGAATAATGCTCACCCAGATCTATCTTCTCCTGCTTTAGAAAAAGGCTTTCAGAAAAGTGGGTGACAGTTTGATCTGAGAAGATATTTTAAAGCTGATTAAATTGAAAGGTATCATGAATATTTTTTGGTTTTATTTTTTCTATTTATATTGTGGGAACTGATCTAGGTTACATCAAAGTTAAAGTCCTTACACTGTTTATCACAGTCCTCCTTCTCATGCAGACAAAGCTTATTTATGTGTAGATTCAAGAAAAGCAATGCAAGTGACTTAATGCCCAGTGGGGGTGGCAAATAGCAGGTTGGCCATGACCAAAGAAAGACAAATGCAGAACCGGGTTAGAGTCAAATGTATTTTTTCTAGTTTTGACTTAAACATGTGTAATTTTAGACTAAGACATTAACAACTGTTCTTTCGCTTGATTATCTGTGAAAATACATGCAGCAATATCTGTGCTATTTCATCTGGTAACTCAGTAGTTTGATTACATTGTTTAATACCTTTATGCTTCTCAAGCAGTGATTTGTTGGTCACATATGACTGGAGTTAAACTTCTCTTGAAGACATATGTAAAAAGGGAGAGGATCCTGAAGATGTTCTTGCATCTTGGGTTATACATTTGTATATGCCTGTGTATACACATATTTAATATATGGCAGATTCGTTCTAGTAGTGTCCAATCTACCAGCACAGCCACTAATAGCAATAGACTGGAGCTGCATTTTGCCAGACCAATAAAATACAGGTTTCTCTGGTCAGTATGGGAGATAACAAGGCTTTACTCTGACAAGAATTCTGGGTTTGTAGATGAAGAGGGATCTGATCCTTGCTAGGACTTTCAAGAAGTGATGACTTAGTTATGACAGTCTAAACCAGGTGTTAAATTTACTGCCTAAAACAAAAAAGAGGTCACAGTGATATGCCTGGAAGCAAGGAGTCAGTCTTAGTTATGCTGACCTTAAGCTGACTTTGTCTCTACTAGAGGAAGCAGAAAATGAGCCAACTTTCTAGAAACTTTGTTATCCTTCTGAAGGATTTGTGAGTTGAGTGAACAAATCTATATTAAGGAAGAAAACTTGGAGCACCAGCTTCAGGCTTTAAACTCAGAAGTGCATCAGAATTGGTGAAAATTAATCCCTAGCTCTCTTAGTAATTTCTGTGTGGAAACTGGCATGTGCCTCTTCCTATCTTCATAAGAAGCCTGGTATATTTTCCTGCCTGTACAGTATTGTATCGTAATTTAAGGGTCAATTGATCTTTCACTTGGATTCTTATCGGTTATAACAGTGACTTATTATTTTTCACTCAAGAATTTCCTGGGTTTGAAAGATTGATTCAAACATTTGTGCTTTAGCCTGATCTCTGAAGACCTGTTTCTAAATGCTTCACAGAATCACAGAATATTCTGAGTTGGAAGGGTCCCATGAGGACTATTGAGTCCAACCCTTAGCCCTGCACAGGNGACCAGCACGCCCAGGGCCCCTTCCTTGGCACTGCTTTCCAGCAGCATTCCACGGTCTGTTCATACATCCCACGTGTAGAATCCAACACTTTCCCTGAATGGTGATTGCCCAGTTCTCTAATTGTGTCTATTCTGAAATGGTTTGCAGTGATCCCCAGGACTTCAGTGGAGTAATGATGCTGTCTAGCATAAAGAGAATGTTTTCAGAGGTATGAGGTAGTGTTGCTGGACTAGTGAAACGCTAAGTTTAACTTTTTCATGCCTGAGACAACCCTTTACTGTATGTAATGAATAAGACAAAGGCATGAAAAGAAAATGATGCAAGATGTCAAACAAGCAGAGTCGTGGAAGCTCAGCTGCCCATTGTAATAATCCTGTTTTCAAAACATTGGGGAGAACCAGCACTTTGTAACTTGCATCATAAGCCATTACTGGTTTTAGGACATTTTTTGTGCTTTAAAGATTTGCTATGCACATTACAGATTAGATGTGACAAACTACAAAATTTGGCAGTGTATGTATGACCTGGCTCTCAAAGGAGAGAGCAGCCCCAGTTTGTCATGCATGCTTTCCATCCACAGCAATCATTTCAAATTGGCTCTTGGCAAATGGAGTTAACAAAATATAATGTCAGAAAACAGTTTTGTTGTTGAAAGCAGCTATTGTGCTATGCTAGAAAACTGAATAAATCAAGCTACTCTGGGGCATGAGGCTGTGTTGCATGACAGACTAGAATCTAAATAAATGCATTCTTGTTACTGCAAGGGCAAAGTCACTATACTGTTTATAGGGACTGTGGGCTTGAGTAGGATAGCAGTACAGGCATCAAATGTGCCATGGAAAGCTGATTGTTTGGTTCGTGGTGGGCAATTGGGTTGTTCAAACCCTCTGTTAGCCTGAGCTTTTCAAAAGGTGGTCAGCCTTCCTCAGCATTTTACTAATCGTGTCAGTTTTCTATCCAGACAAATGTGAGATGATTTTCTCCAGTTCTTTCTAAAATGCTGCAATCAGGTGCAGATTAATAGGGTGTAATGACTGCTTTTCCACAAAAGAAGTTTCGAAAAAGGAAGCTTGCTGTCTGTTTTGTAGTGAATATGGTATCTCAGAGTTCAGTACAAAATACATGCTTATGTGATAGAGGATCGGCAATGTGCTTGTGTTAGAGTTGATCTTTGCATAATTGTCACAATGCGTGAAGCTGAAATAATTTATCATGAACCAAAGATACTTCAAAGATACATATTTCTGGGCTTTTTGCAGCCTTGATTTCAGCTTGGTTAATTTAAGTGCTCGTAGTCAAATTTAAGAGTAGGATGAGAACAGAAGTAGGAAAAGAAATTGCTTTTGTCTCCTTGATTGCCAAGCTACCAAGGCAACACCTATATTGGCAATTAAATATCTGTCAAGTGTTTCTCTAGCAGTAACATGCTTCAGCACATGTGGAAGTTTCTGGCTTTTTAGAAGTTGTTTCATAGAGCCACATAGTGTTATGACAGTGTTTTAGGGCTGTAATCCCCCTCTTAGTTCTTTCTTTCGTCATACTTGCATCAGAGTATTACACCTGTGATGGGATGGACTAGACTCATGAAGTGTTGCTGGTAGTCAAATTTTAACACCAAATTCTAGTCTAATCTTCTTAAAACCAAAACATCAGTGTTGCGCTGTTTATATGCAGCAAAACACGCATAAAAATCCAAGAAAATGACAAATGTTTATGAAAACAACTTCTCACAGAGAAAATCCTTCTCATAAGTTTTTCTGGGTATTTATAGAAGGAGTTGGACAGAAACCTTCAGCAGATTCAGAAAAACAAAGATTTAATTAGGTTATTCTGTGCATTTCGTATTTTGTAGTGATTTTTAAACATGGGAAGCAGAAGAACCCAGTGTGGGGATACAGTTCTGCTTAATTCAGGAGTCTGTTCACTGATAGTTACTTAGAACATAAGTTCTAAACTTTAATTTTAAAGATGAGCTTTTTCTTTTCTGATATAAAAGCTAATTCTATAATTTCCACTATAGATGTCAAAAGGTTTATAGCAACTGCTAAAGAGGAGTTATGTGTGGAAGTAAAGAAGGAAATGTGGAGTTATCAGAGAAGATGTAAGAGAGAAAGATTTTGTATGTGAATTTTTAATATGCCATACATTTCAGCTCAGTTCCTATAGGTGAGGCTTTTTTAAAATGTCACCTTAGTGTGACACTGTTTTCTTTTAAATAGATGTTTTAATCCTGTGTCAACTGCCATTAGTCAGCCCTTATGAAGTTGTTAGTGCTTTATACACTGGAGCCCTTTCTCACTGATTATTTCAGCCATGGGTCTCGTGCAGCACTCTCACTCATGAGTGGAAGCTTGTAGATGCAGCTATAAGGAACAGTTCAGGGACAAAAAGGGCCTTTCACTGCTGTTTGGCCATGGGAAACAAGGAAGTGCATCCTGCTTTGGCAGGCTGGAGCAGCAAAGCTTGGAGCTACTCTCCTAACCTGATGAAGCTTTTATAAAGCAGTGTGTGCATGACAGTGCTGACCAAGCCCAGTTGGTTTGCTCCATGGCCACATAGGCAGATTTCCAGCTGATGGCAATATAGGGTTGCAGGACATTTTCGATTAGTGACACAGGGATGTTCCCTCTTCTTTTCACCAAGGCAATGAACCTCTTCTGATGCCTGGGTGGGGAACTGGGCTGCTACCTGTGTACTCTCTGATCTGCACCAGCCTGTTGTCAAGGACTGGTGGTTCCAGAAGTTGGAAAGGCTGCTTCTGCTGCTAGAGCATAGACAGCACAGACGGGGGCAGGTGGAATTCTCTCTGTTGCTGAGATGCAGCTGCCATAGCTCAGTAATGGACTATGGCCCTACTTTGCACAAAGTGCAGGATATTCCTTCTAATGAGAAGGTGCTTGGAAATGTTTGTTTACTTTGTAGACTGGGCAAATCTGATAGGTTTTGTCATTGCTACCAAGTCTAGCTGAACATCATGATTGAAAACAGTGAGTCAAGTGGTCTATGGACACCGGTGAGCCTCCTGTTTCTGGGCATGGGAAGTCAACAACACTGGATGCTTTTATAGGGAGAACTAGATCATAAAAGAATAGGTAGATCAGATCTATTTGTATTTTATCTTCTTAAACTTTGCATTTTGTGGGTTCTTATACTGGTTTGCTAATAAATTTGCCCATTTATATTACGAATTACTTGGTGTTTTTTGTTTCAGGCAACATGTGTAAACAGGCAGTGTTAGAGCAGCTAGTGTAACAAAAAGAGGTTGTAAAACAAGTAAATCTGGATAAAGAATAAAATCAATGGGGGGGTTTGTGGGGGGGTCCCTTTTACTACAAATATATACTGGCTTGTATAACAGAATTCTCTTCAGATGAAGCACTATTCATGTTATGAATAGCCTTTTCAAGCAAATATGGCTCACTGGCATGAGCATCGAGAATCGCTATGGCTGTCAGCATCTGTTCTTTTATTCTCAGAACAATTTTTCCATCTAACATTAGAGGCCAAAAGGATTTTTAACTGTGGTGTAGCATTACATTGTAATTTTCCTACTACAGCCAGTCTGGCGATGAAACTTTATTCAATAAGAAAGTGGAGCAAGTAAGGTTGTTTGTATGAAGCCAATGCAACAAAGCTTTTCCTCCACAACACTGTTAGCAGAGAAAGCATTAATTTTGTAGAATGACACACAGATTTTATGTAAATAAAGGGCAGTTCCTTCAGAACAGATGTTTAATACTTAATGAAACTATTTTCATGTGTTACCCAGAAAAAGGGTATTTTATTCTAAATAATTGCCTTACTGTGATTGCCTTTTAAAATGGAGAAGTCTGTGAGCAACATTTAAAAGAAAAAGCCTTCTTTGTATGCGCTTTTTAGACAAGTGCTTGCATCGTTTGTGCTTTGTTTCTAGCACAGTCTCTGCCAGCATCTGTGTGAGCTTCACCAAGGAAGCATCGCTGGGGTGTTTGGAAGTTGATTCTGGCCACCCCTGCTCTTCTATACAGACTTGCACTGTCTGGTGGCAACACCCCATGCAGGAGGCAGATTTTGCAGTTGAAGCTCGCACAGTCCTGAGCAGTAAAGGTGCAGTTATCTATTTTCAGTGCTTTGGTAGGATGGCCAGCAGCAAGGAGGGGAATTCCCAGCAGGATATATCTAGTACTATTGGCTGAGGTGGGTTCCCACATTGAGAGGTACTTTTCCTACCTCCCCAGCGGTGGGAGGCTGAGATGTGTTCTTTGTGTCCAACTGGGGAAGCAGGTGAGATGGCAGCAAGTGATTTTGCTCCATCCCGGGTAGCACTTATGCCGCTGCAAGGAATCTGTGTTGGTGCAGTGATCATTGGCATGAGCCTCCTGCCTCCCTTTTGGTCTGGTGTGGATTACACCTGCCTCCAGCTTTGTCTCCAAATCATAGATATTTCTGGTGTCTGTCGCCAAGGCATCCTAGCAACTGTGACAAAAATAAAGGTGGGTGAATGCAAAGCTTTTGCTGGAAAGTGGAAGAATTGAGAGAGGTTATAAAGCCTTGTTCACTGTAATGCTCTCTGTCAGCTGAAATTCCTGAAGTTCCAGCAAGCCACGGGCACAGAGCTGCAAGCTGCCCCAGCAGAGAGGAAGGATGTTGAAATAACCATGCACAACATAATGGGACAGGTAAATTTATATTGTTTTATTAAGCAAACCCCATTTCCAGAGCAGAATATATCAGTGGCAGTTCAAAAAAAACTTCAGCAGTTTAAATGTTTCATTGATTTATTATTACTGTTGTTATTTAAGCATTTATTTTAGTAGATCAAGTAGATTTTCAGCCTTTCATAACAGTTGCCTCATGTACTCTCCTTTAGTCCCAGCTTCCTCAGTGCTGACTGCATTAAAGTGATGGCACTTTAGCCAGAAGAAGCATTTGATCAGTTTGTCTCTAGCTGCTGTTTTACTGCATATACTTTCTGTTTTGAAGAATGGTAATCCTTTGTATTACACAATCCTCTTTAAAAAAAAAAATAATCCTGTTGTTATATAAGCGATAAGTAGCACATCCTTAATATATTGTCGTGGGTGGGAATGTTTCATCACGAATACTTTTATCCACATAACTATCAGTGAAAATGAGGGGGAATAACATAAAAATAAGACTTGCTTATTGTCATTAGGCAGCCAGTGGTTCAATCAGGACATGAGAGTCATTTTGCAGACTGCAGGTTTCATATCCTTTCAGATCCTCTTGCTAGATACTGCTGCATATATCTGTGCCTGCCTTTCTGTAAGCCGAGAGTTGTTTTCGTTAGAGTTCACAGAGTATGCTGTGGAAGAGTTGTCAGTAAAGTGCTCAGTAACTTTAATAATTAAGAGGAAATGTCTGCACTTAGAATATTTCTGTTTCCAAATCTGGAACTGTTCTTGAAACAACTTCTTGCTTTTTCTTATGCTTGAGGGATGCTGGGATGTACTAACTCTGGGTAACACCATCTGTGCATATAAAAGATTTTTGAATGCATGATAGAGCAACCACAACAAATCCTTAAAGGAATATTCTGTGGTGTTTTTTTTTTATTTTGTTAGTGTCAGAATGATGCTCTTGCAGCATAGTAAACCACTGAAAATTTATAAAAGCTTTAAAACATGCTTAAAGGATACAAATATGCAGCAGAAGTATTGTATCTTGTTCTGTGCTAATCATTCTGCTTACCTCTTCTTTGCCTTTGATTATTGCACTACATCCTTGTGCACACGAACAGTTCTGAGTAGGAAAGTGCTGTGTTGTAGTTTTGTCTTTTGAATTAGAAAAAGCAGATTATTTTCTGTTCACTAGGAAACTTTGTAAGAATTATGAAGTCATTATCATATTATACAAAGTCATATCTAATTTCTTACCCAAATGTGAAACATATTTGCTAGCGTGATGGGTCCTCACCAAGATAATAAATTTATACAGGATGTTGTGCTACCCGATGGTATCACCCGGTTAGTTTCAATCACTTGCAACAGCAGTTGTTATTTCTGTCTACACTCTGCACAGAACAGATCTGGAAGCTCACAGGTTAAGTGAATCTGAGGTGCTATTACACTGGATGCATGGAAATCTGTTTATACTTTTGAAATCTTTTGGAGTTGCAGTGTTGTTCCCTTTTCTGAAAGCAGAAACTTGTAACAGTAATGATTATAGGAAGATAGTTAACTGTCCAGAAATCTATTCAGCTTGAAGAAATTATCATTTATATATCAAAAATGGAGAATATAAACAAAACAGCCTATCAGACCATAATCCAAGGTCTTGGAGGTTGTTGGCATGCTCACAAACAGTTAATATTGCTTTGTCTTCTCCCAAATGTCTGCCTTCAGTTAAAGAATGGTGACTGAAAAGGGAGATGCAGTTCATGCAGCTGAGCAAGATGTGCTGTCCAGCTACTAAGTGTCCTTTATAATCTAATCATAAGTTGCTGGGAGACTAATTGGAGGTCCTAGAAAAGCCCATCTGCAAATCCAACTTGGTGACAGTCTTTGGATGGTTTCACATTCCTGCTTGCAGGATTCAAGTTATGCACTTCTCTGTAAAGTCGTGCCCGGGGTGCCATTCTTCCCATGTCCCTCTGTTTTCCTTTCTCATCCCAGAGTGCTGTGTAACCCCACCTTCCACTGGCACTCTTTGCTAGTAGACAGGGACTGGTCGAGCCTGCCATCCCTCCCACTGTGGAGGACTGGACTAACCCACTAGGTCCTTGACAAGTCTGCAAACACAGCTCGGGGGGACTGATATGCTTACAGCCAGCTGGTTGCCAGGGTATGCCTTGGAGATCAGAGAGCTTCAGTGGATTTTATTTGGAGTTGGCCATTTCAACATCTACTGACAACCCAGTCCTGGGAAAGTCTGTGCTCTGGGTGATGATCTCAGAGATTTTAAGATTTCTGTATTGTGTGGTCTTCCAGTCTCTTTGTAGGTCAGGTGAACAGGTTCTGGTTTCAGAAATTTGTCTGTCTGTTTGGAATGTTTTGTGAAAGGAAAAAGTCATAAGATCTCAGTAACTTGAAAATGCAGAGGCAAAAAGCAATGTTTGCATTAGTGGCTTCTCTGACAAAAAAAGGGGAAATCCTTTCCAGTGCAGAATGAAGTGGTGTGGTTGCACTTACTTGCTGGGTGTCAGGGGCCAGTAAAATCCCTGTGAATTTTTCTTTGGATCTGATATTCCATGCAGATGCTTCAATGAGTTTGGCTCTTGTTGAGTTCACTTCGGTCAAATTTTATTATTCCATCCATGCCTTCCCTCTTATCTACTAGATTAGCCTTATTTTAATGCATAAAATAGTTTATTCATTATAGCTTGAATACCTGTCACTTCTAGAAGGCATCTTCTTGTTGGAAGCAGCATGAGGTCTCTACATGCTCTGCCATGACAAAGCTGTGCCTGATGGGGGATTCTGTCACTGTGAGAACTGACAATATCCCACACCTTAGTATCATAATGTCAACCTTAATGCAACTGTCTTTTGTTGGTGGCTGTCTGTCATATTTAATATGTGAAGGCCTCCTCTTTCCTGGCAGTCATTCAGCTTCTGGAATCCAGGCCAATGTGATGGATCTGCTTGGCATTTGCCCTTGGCTCTGGATGAAGTGAGTTGTCACATGTTCATCCTTGTTGATTTTGCCCTGCAGCTGTGGGTATTGCTAAGAGACAGCCTACAAAAGGTACCGCAAGTATCTGCAGGTGCCCTTTCCAAATCACTGTATATCCAGGCCACCCTGCTCTGTTCTAGTTCACAGTTTCTCAGCTTGGTGTACTGGCTTGTGTTCTGGGACATCGTGTTAGGAGCAGCACACTGAGAGTTTAGCTCTTCACAAAAAACCTAAGAGGATCATCCAAGCTTGTCCTATAAATTGAAGCAGATTTTCCATCCAGGTTTATTCTATGCTCAGGTGTCTTCTCAACCCTCTGTTGATCTTGCACATGGCATGGATTATGTTTAGAATACCAATTGAAAAGGGCAAGCAAAAGAGCATTTTTTGTACTTCACCTTGCGTGTAAAATGCTTTCTGTGTGCTCCTCAAGGGCTGAATGCTGTGTTGCCAGCACTGTGAGCAAGGACAGCCAGTTCCTTCGCTCTATGGTTCAGACGTGCTGCAACTGCTCTAATGTTTGCCCTGAGGGACTAAGTTTTTTCCCCTGTAGTTCCTGTACAGCTCCTGGTTAGTTGGGCAATTCTGAATAGGTTTGCTCTAACAGCACCTTTGTGGATGTCATTAGCAGTAGAGCTGTAGAGATAGCCATTACTATTTTGTCTGTGCTGTCCCTAAACTCAGGGCTTTCCACTTCTCCATTGCTTCTCCTGTGGTGGGTTGACCCTGGCTTGACACTGGACACTATGTGCCCTCCAAAGCTGCACTGGACAGGGAAGAGAAAAATACAATGAAAGGCTCGTGAGTTGAGGTAAGGGCAGGGAGAGCTCACTCAGCAGTTACCATCACAGGCAAAGCAAACTCAACTTTATGAAAATTCATTTAATTTATTACCAATCAAGTCAGAGTAGATACTGAGAAAATAAAAACCAAAGTACCTTCAGCTGATCCCCCATTCTTCTGGGACTTAACTTCTCTCCTGAATCTCTTACCTCCTCCCCTCCAGAGGCACAGGGGGACACAGAATGGGGGTTATGGTTAGTTCCTCACTCACTGACTCTGCAGCTCCTTCATCCTCCGGACTCGGACTCCTCACACTCCTTATCTTAAAGTCCTTATGCCCCACATTGGATGCCAAAAAGGACTGTGGGGGCTTGACCTTGACTGAATGCCAAGTGCCCGCCGACCTGCTCTGTCAGTTGCCTCCTCATCAGGACATGGGAAGGGAGAAAATAAGGTGGAAAAAAATCTCATGGATAGTTTAATAAAGCAAAAGCAAAGGCAAAGTGTGCAGGCAAACAAAAGATTTATTCTCTACTTCCCATCCACAAAAGATGTCCAGCCACTTCCCAGGAAGCAAGGTTTCAGTTTGTATAGTGGTTGCTCCAAAAGACACACTTTTTTGTAAATAATGAATGCCCCCTTATTTTCTCTTAGTTTTTACATCAGATCAGATGCCATATGTTGTGGAATATCCATTTAGTCCTTGTCTACTGCCATGGCTGGGGAGTTCAGGAGAGAGAACACCAATGTTATACCATCCCAGCCATACGCTGGGTAAGTTGTTGCCAGGGCTAGACAGGCAGTGAGCTGACCAAAACAGTGGGCAGAGAACAACCTCATCTTGAGGAGAAGTGCTTACTACCTCTGTTAGTCTGGATGGGAAGTGCTTGAACTTTCATGGCATCTTTTTCTGAAAGCTGTTGCTTTTAATTAAATTGCTTTAGTTAAACTGTCAGACAGCCCTGGGACTTAAGTAATTAAATTGCAGTTAGCTGTTCAGGTAAACTTAAGTAAGCTTTATATTCTTTAATGTAGCTTTTTGATCAGGGGACTTTTAGAACTGAAAGGTTGGAGTCAAAAGGCTGGATCTCACTTTTTTGGAGAAGATTTCTTTTGTTGGAGGATGGCATCAGAGACCTGTCATACCTTTGAGCATCTGAGGCGGGGAGTGCCGCTCTATCTGCGGTGCTGTCATTCTGGGAGGGAGGATAAGACAGACCCTTAAAGACTTGCTTTGCAAAGTTCCAAATTTATTAATTTTTAGGATGTTCCTAAGATTGGCCCTTAAAATAAAAGCTTGTGTAGGTTTTGAAGAATACAGCAGGCAAATTGAAAGTGTCCAGAAAGACATGACTGGACATGGAATGGATTTCTGATCAGGCTTTGCATGAAGAATATTAGGATATTAGCAGTTGAAGTGAGGTTGCAGCTCCACTGTGCCAGGTAGAATGGTTAGTGAAATTTTGACTTAAAAACAATTATTAGTTTTGTCTTTCAGACATAAACAACTGTGGAGGTTTTATGGGTTTTTTTTGAAAGAAAAAGTTAGATGAAATGTAGGGAAAAAATACTTAGTTCACACTCTCTGGGGGTGCAGCCATGTAGGTAATAGATTTGGCATTGTATACATCTGGGAGGTGAAAATGAGAGGCTGGAGTCAGATACGTTTTATATTTACCTCTTTATTACTCACATAGAACTGACAAAGCTCTGATAAAATTTATGATGCTCGGAGCAGGCAAATGTTACCAACTCAAATAGCTAAATAAGATATTTTTAACTGGAATTTGCAATAAATGTGAGAATGCATCTGGCTTCTATTCAATAAATATGAAATAATTACTTCATTAAAGTTAGAAGGTGTATTGTTTATGCTTCAGGTTCCTTCTCTTAATTACATCTGCTTAACATAATTTAATAGACAAGTTAGTATTTGCACATGAAAACATTTGAGATGTAGGAAGCATTTATCTAATATTTTCCCTTCCAGTCAAGGCTTTTCTAAGCTTTTAGAATCTCAGCATGTTTTAATTTAAACCACTTGTAGAATTCTTCCCACATCTGTTTCTCAGATAATTTTTAAAACTTTTACAAACTCTACTAGAAATACATGATGTGTCTTTATAGGAAGTTCTGCTGGTCTGCCTGGGAGGCAGAGGGGAGGACAGTGTTGCTCCCACTAGGTGGGGCAGCATCTTGTAGTGCTTCTAAGAACTAGCACTCTCATTTTTAATCTGTGAGAAAGGACAATTTTCCAGAAGTCTGTGGGAACCTGTTGAGAGCCAACCCAGCTGGATGAGGTTAGCCAAGGAGATGATGCCTGTTACAGCACCCCTTGGATTATTATTCTAGCAGGTGACACAAGAGCCTGTTCTTGGGAAATGCTGACTTCTGCCTTGGGGTCAATGGGATCAGTGCCTGCAGAGGTGGGAGCACAGGAGGACCCCTGTGGTACGGCCCAGCTGTCTGCTCGGGGTAAGGTGGGAAAGAAGCTTGTGAGATCAACAGGGGAACTGTTGCGTGGGACTGCTACTCAGAGACAAGGTTTAAATGGTGTGGTAATCCAGGCTATGTTTGATTGGGAATATTTAGTGCTGAATTGTTTAAAAAGATTTAGCTTGAAAAGAGTACAAATAGTGACCTTTGCTTCTTTTCTTACATAGGATTTTTCTTATAAGTCTGGAACTGCTGTTGGAACAGTAGGTAGCTTTGGGCAGGTCTGTTAGCAGCTGAGTAGAAATGTTGGGTTGTGTTTCTCTGCTGTTGAAGTTACCATTACGTGGGGATATTATTGGTGCAGCGTACTGTTCTGAACTTGCGTGGCACCAAACTCCCTGGTAGACACTTATTGTAAGACACTACTGAAGCAGAAATGTGGTTTGGGTTTTTGGGTACCCTCCAGTCCTAAATGACCCAATGCAATGAATGTGGACAGCCTACTAACACTGGAATGTGTTGTAGAAAGGTTCAGACCTGGCGGGGAGTGTGTGATTTTCCCTTCTGTGCATTTCCCTTTTTCTGCATGTTTCCTTTTCCTTAAGATGTCTTCATTGACTGCCAACAAATATGTATGAAGGGGGTTGTTGCCTTGTGAGAAATATGATGATTCAGTGATGCAAAAGCTTATGCAGATAACGCTGTAATTGGTTTTGAAGGTTGTCTGAACCTGCCTTGTCACAATGCTTGTCCAGTTTCTCATCTTTAAGTTGAATTTTAATGTTCTGTCGATGTAAGAATGTTATTCT
The DNA here is from genome assembly GCA_013396655.1 of Campylorhamphus procurvoides. NCBI lineage: Eukaryota > Metazoa > Chordata > Aves > Passeriformes > Dendrocolaptidae > Campylorhamphus > Campylorhamphus procurvoides. The sequence continues at coordinate 67,702 of WBMV01007256.1, forward strand.
TTTAAGAGTTTCTATTTCAAAACAAACCACCCATAATTCAGAGTACTCCACCAGCACTTCTGGGAATAAATCTGGCCTTTTTTTTTTAATCCTGTAGCAATATTTTTTCTTTTGCCCTTTTTAAGCTGTGATTAAATGTTTCATTTAATCGCCATTTATTCATGATTATTCCAGTTTATTATCTAATGTTCCTGAACGTTATATATCAGCATATGAAGGGCAACAGACTGATAAAAATACTGAATTATAAAAAAAACCCTCCTAGTTAAAAATGAATAATACAGATAGTTCTGTATGTAGCGATGATTCAGCATGTAGTGATAGGACAAGGCTTTAAACTGAAGGAGGGTAGATTTAGTTGTGATATGAAGGAGAATTTCTTTAGTGTGAGGCTGGTGAGGCACTGGAACAGGTTGCCCAGAGAAGGTGAGGATGCATCATTCCCGTTCAAGAACAGGTTGGATGGGGCTTTGAGCAACCTGGTATAGAGGAAGGTATCCCTGCCTATGGACTGGAGCTTGGAACTCGATGATCCCTAAAGTCACTTCCAAGTCAAACTGTTCTGTGTCCTGGTTCTGGTGAAGACAAGGTTAAGTTCTGCAGTAGCTGGGCAGGGCTAGGATGTAGAGGTTATTTGATACCACTTCATGTCATCCTGGCCAGAACCAGGACATTCTGTTTACACTGGTGACTCAAAAACATTACTTTTTTAAGAGTACAAATTTATTGATCGTGTTAACATAATGCTTCAAACAGCCCACTCTCTAACAGCCCACTTTTTCTCTTGAAGAAAGCCAAATGAAAGAGTATATGGCATCTTCTGGCACAACAGCCCTGATTACTTCCACTTCTGTTTCAGGCTTGTAATGACTCTCCACTTGATTCCCTTTGCTTCATCATGGCAAAAAACTAATTGGAACCAAATGGGCTTCAATCTTGTCTTGCCATATTAATTTGCAAATAATATGAAAACTAATAGAGGAAAATGGATTTGAAGGTGGTAGTATTTCAAGATTGCATAAATCCCTTCCTTTAAAATTCATCTTGTTTCTTTAGGGTCTGAACTTTTTTGGATGGTAGGATGATGCCTTAGTGACTTCTAATGAACTATAAATTATTTCACAAATGACTTTTTCAAGTGTAATACAACTCCAAATAATTAACATTTAAAATACTAATGATTTTCAGGTATGGAAAATTGTATCAGTAGATGGAAGAAAATCCAGCAATTGAGATTTAAGTGAAAACCATGAAATGGATAGAATCCTGTGCAATACTGTAAAAAGGAAAATTAAGCACTAATTTAAATACATCTGAATTTTCCTGCTACTTTGTTATTTCAGGGTAGATTTCTCAGTATCTTTGTCCTAATGTGTCTGGATCTCTCCTGTTTTAAAATTCTGGGAGCATAGTGTTTGTTCTGGGAATAATCATAACATGCCTGAACAGCTCCTCCTTTCCTCTCTCCCTCAAATTGCTTGTACGTGGTATAAATAAAACTCAGGTTTCACTAAAGATACTTTTTTATTATTATTTCAAAGAGGTGAAGAGATATTCTTTGTATTTTCCTCTGACAGGTAATATCTAGATATCAAAGAGAGTGGAGCATTTGAGCCTTTTTAAATTATTCAGGACTGCCATATATTTTACATGAGAAGATATTCTTGTATATCTTGATTAAGCATAGGAAACTGGTGTAATATGGTAGGCATTCATTTGTAGAACTCCAGATCCTAAGAAAGGAGTGTGATATAGGTTATAAATGAACGTAAATTCTATTTATATGATGTAATTATTGAAGGGGGACTGGAAACCCTTAGTGTTCATGACTCCAGGCTGAACTTTCTGGTACCATAAGCATCAGCTGAGCTGTGTGCGCAGGGGCAGAAATTGGACTCAATGATCCTGACGGGTCCCTTAAAACTCAGCATATTCTATTATTCTACGCGAAGACAACTGTCTGTAGAAAAATATGCTGCTCGAGGGTAAAACTGGTGGGGAAAATAACTTGGCTATTTTAATTAAAAATAAGTTTACAGAAATATCTGTTTGACTTGGTTTCAGGTTTTTTCCCTTGAGGACAGCAGCTTGACACAGACTTTATCTGTCTTGTTGAGGAAAATTCACTTGGTTTTAATCTTCAGCAATGAAGTAAAAATTACAATAAATGTTTAGTGCATAAACCCCCTGAATTAAAATATATAAAATGTGATAACAGAAAATATAATTAACATCTTTACATGTTTGTTGATGGCATATAGATGATCCACATTCTGTACTTTCTAGGCAAGAGTAGGCATATTCATTAAAAGATACTTCACCAATGCCTACAGACGCTTGATACTATGTTAAATACGTTTGGAATTTCTGATTTGTAACAGGAACTAGAAATCTTCATTCAAAAAGAAATTACTGTAAAGAAGAGCTAGATTACTCCTCCAAACTCTGGTTTTTTATTTATTTATTTTTTTTAAGTCTCAAGGGCAATTATTATTCAGTAGTTCTTTAATGCATACAGACGTGGTATTTATTTTTCTCTTCACTGAAAAACTCACAGATCTGTTTTTTTTAGAAATTGTCAGTGTCAAAAAGGTACATTTATAAAAATTAGCTCTTACATGTTACACTTCTAGAAACTGTCCATATCAAAAAGGTGTGCTTGGAAAAATAAGCTCTTTCATATTGTACTTCTGCAATAAATGTGCAATCCTGTGGCTACAAGTTTTAGCCTCTCCATCTCCCTGAGAGCAAGGCTGAATTATCATTATCTGGTAGGCTTACTAAAATCTGGCTGTTATTACCACTTGTCATGGGTACATTGTAATGCCTGTCTTCGGAATAAAACAGAATGTAATAGGTGGCATCCCACTGCTATGAAAAAATAAGAGTTTAATTATGAATCATTCTCAAATCACCAAGTTAAACTTTGTGTCTTTGGATTTCATCTATGTCAGAAATTTAATCCTACTGGTAGAGTGGAAAATAGAATTGATTTGCATCTAAAAATATTCAGAGTAACCTTATTTACAAAGCAATCCCACTTGTTTAAATATACTTCTAAATATGTGTGCACGCATGCTTATATCTAAGCAGCTGCTACCTTATTTCTAGTGTGAGCAGTAACATGAATAATCTTTAAATAGTCTACTTATTTGGCCAATAAACCTCAACTGGCCATGAAAAGCACAGGTTCCTGTCTTCATCTGTTTATTGCGACTCCACAAAAAGAATTTTGTGCCAGCTTGGCTGCCTGACTTTGTGCTGTTGCTGGGAAGCACAGGAGAAAGTCTCTGGAAATGGTGGCACTGCATGTGAAGCCATTGCTCATTAATCCTTTTTGCTTCCGAGGCAGAGAATTTTTGCTGTAAAGAAAGTCAAATTAAATTATCTGAAACAACTGCAAGCAGTACTCTTTAGCAGGGTATTTATTGTGAAAATGTCACTGCCTTACTCTAGAATATATATTTTGCTGTCGTAAACTGTGATCCTTCGGTGAGCTGTGGGTCTCTGTGTGTACATTTTAGAAGAAGTGTATTACAGCAGTATGGCACACTAGCTGTCCAGTTCAGGAAACCTGAAATCCATGCATTGCTGACAGTCAGTGAGATATTACATTACACCAGGAAAAGATTTTTCTCAGTATCTTGTCAATCCTTTGGACTTGCCAAAAATGAAAATTGTCTATTCCTTTCCCTGTACATTCAGAGGAACAATCCTCCATCTCTTGCTACTGAAACACCACCTAGAAAATGTGCTGCTTGCCGCTGTTTGTTTCTGTCCACCTTGAATATTTCTTCACAAACTGATTTTATTGTTTCTATGGGAAGAAAAAATTCTCTCACCCAACTAACACAGTTGTAGCCAGTACAAAATCCGCGCGTAGTCCAGAAATGCAAAATGTTCTCACTGGGATATGCTGGATGAAATCCTGGCTTTATATAAATTTGTGGGCATCGTGCCACTTACTTCAGTTGGACCAGGCTTTTTCTCAGCATGTGCCATTTAAAGAATACTGAAAAATTCGGAGGAATTTTGATGGACCAGATGGTTGTGTTTCAACCTCCAATGGTACAAAAGTAATTCATTTAACATTTTGGCACAAGGGCTGTGTCTTTTCAAGCTGGAAGATAATATTTGGAGTTAAAGCTTGAACTGTTATAATAAAATGAGAAAATTGGGCTAATATAGCAACATAACGATGTTAAATTGGAAATTATTATCCCCCTCAGAAAACAATGACAATATATAGTGTCAGTCGGGTTTTTCTCCTTAGTACCACGGAACTTGGAGTTGAGAGAAAAATCAAGTCAAAAAATTGTTTTATGGCATAACTTATTTAGCATTTCCAATGTTCCTTTTTTTTTTCCCAAAAAAAAGGTGGATTGCAAAATTATGCCAGTTCTTTGCATTTAGGAAGTTATGTTCGGTATTGAAACAACATGTAGGGGCTTAAGGTCAGTATTGAGTAATGCTCAGCACACAACTAAACACTCTTTAAAGCATGTGACAGCTTTTAATTAGATTATCTTTTCAGCATTTATTTTTAATTTCATTGCCGCAGAAGGACTGGTATCTAATCTAATGTACATGGGTTGTTTAAGTGTAATCATCCTGTGAAAATAAGATGCATGTCCAACACTTGTTTCAGATTCCTTTCCAAGTACCAGAAATATAACCTTAGGAAATGACTATGGGGCCATCCTTGAATCTCTCTTCCCCACAGGACCAAAAATAAAGTAATTAATTAAACCTAATTAAACTTAATTAAATTTAATATTAAAAAGTCTTATGTAGTGCTGGAGCACAGAGTGAGTAATAAAGTTGATTTTGATGCCCAGGGAAAGGTTCCCACCTTTGTAGAGATGCATTGCTGAGAGCACTGGGATGCCAGAAACCAGTTTTTCAGAGTCTTCTTTCAATAAAATACTTAAAAGGAAGACTGGGGAGTTTCTTCACAAAACTTCACAGGCCCATGTAGAAGTCTTCCTAGTAGAAGGAAGGTTAGATATCATACCTTTGATATTGTTTTGGTAAAAGTAATGTACGCATTTACTTTCTTTGCACTCTGCTCAGTATGTAAAAATCATACAGGAACTGAGCCGATAGTGATGTACATCCCTTAACTGGGGCACACTTAATAAAAAAAAACTGATTAATTGGTCCATCTTCCAGAGAAGCTGTTTGGGCTGAAAATGAATGGAAATGAGTGCTTAAGAGAAGCATTATGAACAAGAGAAAACAAAAAAATCATTTAAATGGGTGTTCATTTAGCTAGGGACCTTGTATAGCAATAATTGAGTATTGAACTAGATATGAAATGTAAGTATCTTTTTCTTAACTATGGAAATAGAGACAAAGACTAAACCTTCCTGTAGCTCTGTCCTAACAATTTCTGGGATTCTATAAAAGGCCGCATAAACCAATCAGGGCTAGCAACTGAATGAATCCTAAACATTCCTTGTTTTCCCTTTGCATTGCTGACCGGCATTCATTTGCTCACAAAGTTATGCCCACAGCTGATTTTAGGCAAGTGACAATCATTGTATCTCTAAATGTGATGCTTTGATCCCGGTTACCATGTCTTAGAATGCCTTAGAACTTTCATCTAGTTCTGCTCTGGTGGAAGCTTAGCAATTAATTTCAATAGCAAAAACCGTAAAATAATACACAGATGAGTGAACAAGTATCACTTCAACTCCTGTTGGGCTTCTGTTCAGATCTGACACCTTTGACTCGAATCTGACACTTTCAATCTACATAAATCTGTCTCCTGAGATGCATTTTATAAATCCATCTATCTTGGTGACAGGTTCCTTTCCAGTTTCTGGAGGTAGTTTTTCCAAACTATGCTGTGTTCTCTGTATTGAACACTGTGCCTCTTTTGTGTGTTATGATTTCCCCAAAGCACTGATCTCTCTGAGCAGTAGCATATATCTGCATCTCTTATGTGAGGGTGTAATTCTATGGGCCTCATCCTCATATTAGGACATGGCATTTTGCTGTCTTTCTTATCCTTAATATATGAGACTTAATTCTCATCAGATATGCTATGGACTTCCAGGAATGAGAGAAGGGGCTTTCTATATTCGTCCGCTGGCATGAGAGGCTTCTTTAGACAGGCAAACAAAGTGTGGTCTGTGCCATAGCAGACTTGGGAAATGCAGCACAGAGGTTCAGTGAGAGAGAGGCTGGGCAGCAAGCAGTTATGTGTGTGTTCATATTGCCCAGAATGTGGTCCAGCTCTGCCATGCTGAAGAATGCCATCTGGATCCATGATGCCCTCTGAACCTGGGGGCAGGGGTGATGAGATTAGAGATTAGATGGCTTTACTAGAAGGAAAGATTGATTTGTTATATGAAATTTTGTCATGATTTTTGGCTTTATGTTTTCCTTCAAATAGGAAACCCCAGTTTTTCTTGATTTATAGAAGGAAAGAATTCTAAAGAAGTAGTGTTAGAACTAAGTTTGGCTCTTCTACTTGTCCATATAAATCTTACAGTATGTTTTGGGTGCCTGCAACTGTGGCCAGGGAGAACCTGCAGCTGTTTGTCCCTGGCCCACAGAAAGAAAAGAATCCATGGACTGGATCTGTGTACAAAGCAGAGAGAAGCAAGCTTGAAGATTTAATGTCCTTCTGCTCTTCAACAGCCACATTAACTTTTTGCACTTCCAGGAACCTAAGGCTCTTGGAGGGAGTGGGAAGCAACAAGGACCAGGATAGGCACTAGTGACTGCTTCCAGGGCTGTGGCCTTTTCCAGGTCCTCCCCTTTGGCGCTGGTTGCACTGGATGGCATCATGGTGTGAAGGCAGGATAGAAAGAGCTGTGTGGGAGCTGTATTTTCCATGGTCTGCCTCAAGAATCAGATTTTTACTTATATTTCAATGTGATAAGCTAAATGTCCTTTTAAATGATACTTAGTCAGGGTGTCTTTTTAAATGTGTCATGAGTCAAATGGAAATAGCTGGAATTGGGAAATTAAGGGCCCAGGAAAAGATGTTCTGACCCTTCACCCAGAGAAAGGAAAATGGTGGTAATAACACATATTCTCAAGCTGAAGCAAGGGTTGGCCTTCATGCCCCAGTGTCTGCAAATAGCGGAGAACTGATCAAGGCTGAGAATATTAAAAATAAGCAATTTTCTTTGTTGTTAAAAGGTGGAATTTGGTCTAATTATGTTTTGCCTTATTTTTAAAGATAAACTAGTAGTATTAAAACTCCTTGCCTTGCCCCTTAGCAGGTGAGACGCTGCTCAGAGTGTTGACTCTACAGACACAGATTTATCCTGTGCATGAGGGCATGGTCCTTCATTGTGCTGCAGAGATGGTGGAAAATTATGTGAGCCTGGAGAGATGGCAGCTCATTAGAGTGAGCAGGCAGGGCCCCTGCTCTTCCTTTGTAGCTGCACTTAACTTCTTTGTGTGGCAGCTGCTGAAGGGAAAAGCAAAAACATAGTCAATATTAGAGTTAATGCTAGGAGTTTCAGAGTCTAATACAATAATATAGGAAGTTTTGTAAGAACTCTAAGCTGCAGATATTTTACCAATTCTACTCCATTAAAATTTGCCAATTTAATACCTAATAGATTTTACCCCCTTCCAAAAAACTGAGAAATATGAAGACGACATGGAATGAGTGTAACTTTGTAACAACAGCTGTCATTGCTGTTTATTTGCTTATGCTTTAACTGATATTTCTATTTCCAATCCTTCTTTTTTAACCATAGGAAATGTTCAGAGCTGATTCACTCTGGGTGTGAAAAACCCTGTTTTAGTCTTCTCCTGAGCAGTTCTTTTAAATGAACTGGAGAGAGTAATCCCCAAAAACAGAGAAGAGCTCATGTTTTTCTTGACTGAAATGCAGAGACCTCAATGACATGGAAGGACTGAGCTCTCCGAAGTGAGGAAGCAAAAACTGGTTTGTGCCCATCAACAAATTTCTCGAAAGAAAACTTACTTAAAGGTTATTGCTTCCAATCAGTAAAATTAGGGTCTGGTTTCGTTTGGATGATCTGAAACTTCTAAATATATCTATTGGATTTTTATTTTTTAGGACAGTGTAGCTGTCAGATAGTTGTATTTTCCTGCTCCAAATGAATGTGGGTGTACGTGAATATGTAATACAATTAATTACCCAGAGTGGTTGACATTTCTTTTCTTTACAGTGCTGAAATAGAAGTCAATTATCGCTTTAAAATAGCTTGCCTCTCTAGCCTTCAAACAAATAGAAAAGAATATAGAATTTGCATGTGATGACTGTACTCTGTGAAATTCTTTCCCCTGCATGCATTTGTTCCCTTTCAAGTTTTTACAGCAAATAAGGGAATGTTACATGGAATGATACATTGGCTTGCTATAGAGATGGGAAGAGCCTCCTTTTGCCTGAGCCATTATCCAGGAGGAGCTAAGAATCCTGCTGCTTAGCCTAGATGGTGATAGAAGAACAGAAAAACTGTCTGAAAAAGTTACTTCGAGGCTCGAAATAAGAATCAGAACAAGACTAATCCTTAAACATTCTGCAATGCAGTAAGTACGTGCAGAATATGAGTTGTTTTAGTATTAGGTAAAAGAATAAAGGCAGGGTGGTCAGCTGCAGAAGGATTTCTCTTTCTGCTCAGGAAGGTGCTTGGCTGACACAGGCAGAGAAGTTTCAGCCTTTTGCCTTGCTCTAGTACTGGCATGGTGAGCTGCTACTTTGTCAGTCTTGGGAGTGCTTGCCAAGAAAATAGTGTGTGATTATTCAATATAGTTGGGATTACCAGTGGTTTAGAGTGCTGCTTGAATTCCAGCTCTTGGTAAAGAACGTTTATACTTTTATTTTCTTATTGGTTTGTTGTTTTTTTTATTTGCTTTTCATATGTTTTCAATACACAACTTGCATGGTGCTATGTAGGAATCATTGGCATTTTGCCTTCCTTAGCCTTTGAGTTGCAGTCTACTCCTGTGATGGGCAATAATGCCATGCATTGCTTTCATTAATTCATTGCACTTCAGCTTCAAAACTGGTCACCAGTTTTCTCCTTCCACATATTGTATGGGTTTTTTCCAGATTCTTACAGTTTTGTATCCAGGGGGGTGGGGTGGAGGGAAGACAGTTTTGTGGGTTTGGTTTTTATCTCATGACCAGTGGATACATATTGGTTCTCATTCAGGCTGCCCATTATCTTAAATTAAATTTTCTCCTATGACATTTACCTCTCTGATGTGTTTCTAGAACATCTCTGCCAGTCCCTGTTTGCTTTAGTTTTACCACACTACAGAATCTTTGTGCTGTTGTCCCACTGTGTAGTTCAGAACAGACACACACACAAAGATTTTGGCTGGCACAGAGCTATCCTGCTCCAGAACCCAAAGCAGTAGTTCTGTGACTCAGCTGACAAGCCTTCCTCAAAGCATATGGTCATGTTAATATATCTCCTTTTAGTATCTGAGAGGGTGTCTTCATGTAGGAGACACTGCAGCAGCATAAGAATGTGTTCTCCTACAAATAATCAGGCTGCTAATATGAGGATTAGATTTGCTTCCTTTTCTTGCTGCATCACCTTTTAAATGCTTAAATACATCACAGTTAGTAATCCTTTCCTTCACCTTAAGGATTAGTGGTGTGGCCAGGTTGGAGTTTCATAACTGAGTCGGAACTGCCACTAACCTGCATGATATGCTAAGCAGTGTTTAGAGCTGGGAGCACACAGCGGTTAAAGTGGCACCAAAATTTGCAGATAAATCCTGTATGTTCTCACTCCTCATGACAACATATGTAAGCAGAACATCTTTAGCTACCACAGGATCGCTCTGTTCTCTTCCAAAGCAGTGGCTTATGCTGCTTGTGTGCTGCCACCCACTCAGCAAGGAATCTGTTCCTCTGGCATTTGGGTTTTATTTCTTTCTCTTCTGAAATATGGTGTCTGTCACTTGTGAAGGTGTCCTGTCAATGCCTGTTTCAGCACAGATTAGCAAAAGAAACTGTTCAAAAGGACCTGCTTAAGAGAGAGATGAAGTTTGATCCAAGGTTTTCATTCATCCTCAATTTCTGGGTTCCAGTCCCTCAAACCCCAGCTTGGGGTGTTTACCCTCTGCCCTTAGTAGATGTAGCTGAAAAGCTCAAAAATTCCTGGAGTTCATTCACATGGGCAGCAGAAATACATCAAATATGCTAACCTGATGATATTTAGAATCCCAGTGTTAAATGAAAATGCGTAATTCTTTTAAAGGTTTGTTCATTGTACCAGACATAGGTTCAGCTTCATTTGCTCTGAGACTTTACACATACCACAGGTAATGTGCAAAGTCTCTTTGCTCAAGAGAGCAAATGAGAACAGAATTGGACAGATGAAAAACAAATAGACCTATATAACCACCTCTCTGCTTGAAAAACTGCATGGGTTTTTAAATGAATTTTAATGTAAGGTTCTCATATTTTCCCCATTGTGGTATATCAAGCCCTCAGACCTCAAAAGACTTGGGTAGCCCAGAAAAGGCTGACTTGTTTTTTCTCAGCAGCATAATAGATTGCTTTATATAGGAAAACACAGATCTGTCACATCAGGGTTACATAGGGTTATACAAAGAGTTACTATTGAAATATTTTTAAAAGAATTTTAGAAAGTGTCAGAGCTGCAACAGGGTATTTTAACATACTGTCACTGAATGTTAAATAATATGTCCTTCTGTCCAGCAGGCTGTGATGAGGCATGGAATCAGGAGGGTTAGGGGCATTTCATTTTTCAAATTGTTTGTGCTGGGGAAAATTAGTAACATTGTCAAACAACAAATGTTCCATTGAAAAGTCTGATGTGCTGACACAGATACAAAAAAGCCCTGTGGTTCACTGGCTTGGGAGCAGAGCAGCTCAGTATTCCTTAATATGCCTTACATTCCTTTACTTGTTGTCATCAACCTTCTTTGGCACAGATACCATCAGAAGGCTATTGCTCAGGGATCACTGTTTGGGAACACTGTTCTGTCTTAGAAAAGGAGATATTAGTAAGTGACTCAAGATGAAGATAGGTACATGAGTACAGACATTTGCTAGGTGTTGGTATAGAAACAGAATAATGTATAAAAAAAAAAGATGGCACCTAAAATAATATTCTCCTTACTGTAGGCAGGAGGTGGAATGCTGGTTTTCAATTTTAATGAGTCAACCAAATTAGTACTTCACCAAAAAAGAAAAAAATCCTTATCGTCACTCTCAGATGTGGAGACCTGGGTGTAAAGTTTCTTTTGATATGTTTTGGACAAGCAGTTAAGAACCTGTTCAATATTCTGAAAAGACTTTCCCATTCTGAAGTCTTATTTTCCCAGTGTTCAAATTGTCATTTGCTGGTTGTTAGCCATCAGGGTAGTTAAGAGCCCTCTTTAAGAGTAATACATCTTTCCATTTATTTTCCTAACAACAAACAGTATGGGAAATAATAATAGAAACTATTGGGAAATAATAGGTTTTTGTCTCCCTCTCTCTCCAAAATCAATACTACAGTGAAGTAAGGCTTTCTCTGTATGGTTTTACAGCTTAGAGGAGTAGATGTTACTCTTTTTTCTTAGAACTGGCAAGCTTTGTAGAATAGATGTAATCCAAAATTCAGCACCTAGGTGAAAAATACAATTTTTCTCTGTTATGCACTGAAATGGAACCGTCAATGGTATCTGCTATGTTTTTATTTGCATTATGCTCCAGTAGAATTGCAGCTTGCTGACTCATGTAAAGGATTTGATTTCACCCAGGAGGACGTCCTGAATCTTCCATCATAGTTAATATGGCAGAAGAAAATATAGATGACTCTAGAAATGGTTTATTGTTGAAATGTCTAGGCTTTCTTGCACAAAATGATCTATTTATAGCACCAAAGGCATCTAAGGAGGTATTCCAGTACCCTTTTAATATTTAATGTTACAGGGTCAAGTTTGTTGGTCTAATTTTGTCTTGATAAGAGATCCTTCTGACACCACGGAGTGTCTGGAGTGTTAGGAGGGGAGAAATTACGGGCTGAAGTCTATACTGACCGGAAGTTCAGCAACTTCACTACAGGGCAACTAGGCATCTAGTGGAGGCTAATATGTAGCTTGTAATGATATCTAAGTTGTAATTAGGTTTAAACAATTATTTGTGGTACTTTAGATATTATTTAGATGTTTCAGATGCTTAGATAAGCTCATCTGAAACAAATTTCTTGAATGTTTCTGGCCACAAGAAAGTTTTGGGACAGTACCTAAGTGTCTATAATACTTATCTGGATATTGAGAACTAAAATACTTTTATCCACATGCTTTGTTTCTGTGCTGTGCCCTACCTTTCTGCCTCTGTCACGATACATGCCCTGATCTGCTCAGGTCCTGCTGTATCCTGCTGTTACCATTCAGCATCTCACACTAACAGAGTTACACCGCAGTGATGAACCTCTGACCCAGAGGAGCCACTCAGAAGTGTGTAAGGTTAGTCCCTGTTCTCACATATGCCTTTCCAGGTGATCTCATCACCTATTAAACAGCCTTTTTCAGAGGTTGCCAATGTCACAGCTCAGGATTTGGGGAAAATTCTTGGCCACGACCCTCTTAGGAAAGTATGGAAGTGCCCAGTAGTGTCACAAAGTCTGGTTAGCCCTCTGCTAAGCTCCTCAGGAGCTGAAAGCAGCTGGATGCTCCCTACATCTGACACAGCACACAAGCCAGTTTGGCACAAAGATGTGTCTGTGTCACATTTCCTGCTGTGTCATCTCAGATGTGATGGAATAAAGACCCCGTTCTTGTCTGTGCTATGCAAGATCATGTCAGGAATGAAGACACAAAGACAGTTTATTTCAGTTGCAGAAGAACTGACTCTATCATCATGCCAAATACCACGCTAACTGTTTACCTGCTATCTTTTCCACTTCAGTAATTCCAATTACAGGACACAGTCATTTGACAAGTATTTGACATGCAATTTAGAAACAGTTTTAAATGCACCAGCCACTAAAGGCTCTTGTTATCCGATCTAGCTCAGATCTAGCTCAATCCAAATCCTTTCTGGGAGCAGCACAACCCACACTGCACTGCAGTGAGAAAGGGAGGCTGGAAGCTGTTGTGAAAGCAGATGGTTCAGTGGGCCGCAGCTGATTTGTAGGCATACAGCTCATGTGAGCATGAAGTATTTATTGCACTCAGGAGCTATTCTTGTTTAAATACCCTTACACATTGTCTTTAAGGACTGCAGTTCCTATTATGTTTTCAGTAATGAAGATGAACGTGCTTGTGCTAAATCCTTCCCATTGTGAGTGCATTTGGGGATTTCTGCCTGAAGAGCTGTTTCCAGGTACCCGTATCATGATAGCTAAAATTAATTCAAGATGAGGTGACAGAAGTATCTTGCTACTGGCCTAAATAAGGAACATTGATAAAATCTCCTGCCTGCCATGGTGAGATTGTAACCTCTGGAGATGAAGGCAGTGGAAACTCTTGGGAAATGTTTTGTATGAAAAATTTAATTACTCTTTCTTAGAACTGAAAAAAAGTCCAACTTAAAACACCTACAAAAATAGTTGAGTGGCAGGTATTTTAACAGTGGTGTTTTGGAAAATAATTGGCTCAGGAAGCAGAGAAGGGTTCATCTGCTATGGGCAAATACAGAAACTTTTACCTCTAATGTCTTCTTCCTACCCCTTGACTTTCCCTCTCCGCCACTCTGCAGGAGTCTGACAGAATGAAACAGAAATGGAGTGTTTAACAAATAAAAGCAAAACACCAAACCACATACAAAATAAAACCCTGTCCTAACGTTAGCTCTACTCCATCTCAGAATAAAGAAGGGTCACTGTAGAACTTGGTCATTATAACCAGACTCTGAGCGTTGGGTGCAAGTCTCAAAACAGGTTTTGTTTCCTCCTGAAGTTTGGCTGTTTCTATTCTGATAGGTCTGCAGTTAATTTTGCACAAGTTTTGTGCAACTTTGCTTCCCCTTGTTGACATTTCCCACCCAACCTGTTCTCTCGTGAGGATTATTATGAACTATTTCAGAAGAAATGGACTTCTCACTTTTGGGCAATTAAATCTAGGTAACAGGGAGCAAAGCCTACATGCTCTAGAGTCAGGATTTCAAATGTAAGAGACATGATGTGATGTTGTGGCTCTTTCTCCTGCCCTCACAAAAAAAACTACCAAGAGCCTCATTCCCTTTCTATGTCTGCAGATCACAGTTTGTACATTCAGTTAGGATTTACTAGGTAGTGCTTGTGACATTCTCCAGAGAGAACGTCCACAGTTGAGTCCTCAGACTTCTCATGATGTGTGAGTGTGTCTGTGCATGGGCTACACCAGAACAAAGAGGCCTCAGTAGAGCTTTCTCCCAATATTGTTTAATATTCTGGCATTCAGATGTGTTTCCTACATCTCCCAGACCTTTTTCAGACTGTAGTTAACACACAAAATATTTTAATGGTGTTTTGCTACCAAAGCCATAGTTAAAATATTTTTATCATGTTAACAGTTCAAGAATAATGATTTTTTGTGAGGACAGCTGTGCAGGCAAGCAAACATTCAGAGACAGGTGGATCTGGAAAACTTAATAATTCTCTCTGGATTGGGTTCTGTATAGTGAGTTATACACAAGTGCCATGCTGAATAATGAGATAAAAATGAACATTTTTAAAACAAATACTCTTGATGTTAGAACCCTACTTTTTTGTAGGATTTGTGTGATGTAGCTCTGGACAATACTTTCCTCCACAATGATTTTCACTGCCTAGATGTAAGGTTCCTTTCTGTCATTTTCAGACCTCAAACCCAACTCCTCTCCTGCACATCTTTGTTTTGTTCCCTAAACTGTGTCCATGGAATGGCACATTTCTTTGCCTTACTTGTCTGCTAAGAAATAACAGTGCAAGTCTCCAATTAAATAAGAGTTGTTTGATTTGCCTTGTATGTGCTGTGGTTACTGATTTGGAGGCAAGGCAGGAAAGTATTTTAAAATACTGAATGTTCTTCGTTTCCTCTCTGGGCTCCTTCCTGTCCCATGGCTTGTTGTCATCACTGTGCTGAAGGTTGTCTACCTTTTTGATCATACTCCAGTGAAAGGGAGGCATTGAGTCTGCCAGGGTTGAAGTGAGCAGCTGCTGAGGGAGAAGAGAGTGGACCCACTCACTGAAAGAAAGAAAAGTAGATTGAACAATTACCATTTGTCAAAATGGGTAATAATTGAATAATTGGCCTACGCTGTAATGATTTAGGCTTAGGAGTTGCAACTGTTTGCTCATATATTATTGCCCTTGTTCAGAGTTATCTCATTGCACTCTAGAAGGCACCTGTAATTTGCATTTTAGCAAAATAAAACAATAAAAAATATCTAACAAGACTTGCCTTAGCAAAGAGTAGCTGTTTCCTTGTAGCTTGCTGACATCTGAGACTTTTTGGGGGTTTCATAATTTTACAAATCTAAATCCTACTTGCCTATAGGATCCAAATAGTGGCATTAAAATTCTGTGCAAAGCAACAGTAATTTGGCAAGAAGTACTCTATCACAGCCTGTTATTGTTGAATAAAGGTGATAACACCTCCTTTGCAATTTCACACATTCCCTTTGTTTTTGTGGTGAACTTTCCAAAATTAGGTGGCTAATTCTGGCAAAGAGACAAAGCTTTCCTGGCACAAGGAACTTGAGCTAAAATACTCTGGCTGCGACTCAATTCTTTGGAAACACGCAGGTTGCATTTGGGGAGTACTTGCCTGCTTTCTTAATGCACTTGGTTGGTGCAATCCCCTGGGACAAATCTCCAGGTGCAGGGAAGCTTTCTAAAGCATTTTTTCAAAGTTCTATCTCCATTAATAGCTTCATGCCAAGAGAAGATATTCCATACAACCAGGAGGGTGCAATTTATAAATTAAGGACACCTAAGGGAACAGTTTCTCACTCAGTTAAAAGGTACAACTGTTTATCTTGCATATGTGAACATTTTTTTGAATTATTTCTCTTTTATAACAATTTCAGAAAGCACAGGGGGGATTGTTTTAGAGACTCTTTTTTTCTTTTTTTATTTTGTTTTTAACCAGCAAAAGGCTAAAACTGAGCACTCGTGCTTTTAAGGAATGAACATAGCTTTGACACATTAACTCTGAATCAGCCTCGTAGAGGGAGATGTGATGATTTCACTTAGACCAAGCAAGCCAAGTGTGCCTTTCCTGGCCATGACTAGCACACTAAAGCAGGTCGACTGTTTCCACTCAAACTAAACCATGGAAATATTATTGCAATTTTACACAGTCTAGCACAACTTAATGTGAAGTAATTTGACTCCAAAGAACAGTAATTCAGTAAATTGGGTTGGATGAATACAATTCTGTATTCTTTAGATTTGGTATGACACAGGCTGTAGCATTTGTCAATAGGAATGTATAAAGCCTTTTATGTAAACTAAGAATTTGACTTTTTTTCCTGCTATGTGAGACAGCATTATCTCATTTAGTGTACAACACACTGTGAACAAATTCTTAGGCTTTTACTTTTAAGTGGAAAACAGCCACACTGACAGTTAGGGGAAACTATATTTTTGTTACTTATGATCCTATCTTTGAACTACCTTCTTGCTATCAAAACAAGATTTCTCACATTTTTTTCTGAAATTTTTTTTTGCTTTTGTTTCAAACAAATTAACTTTGCTCTTTTTCAAGCTGTCATTTGATAACATTTTGAGTATTTGCCAACATTCACTCTTTCCAATGTAGGGAATAATTTTATTTTAATATCAAGGGCAGACGGACTTAGCAAAGATTTGAAGTTGTATTTGCCTTAGGCATGCATGCTAGACTGGCTATTTAGGCTCACTGAACCTAAACCAAAGATGGAACAAGCTGGAAACATTCACTTCATGCTTTTATGCAAAATTTTGGGGAATTCTATTCTGAGAGCCTGGCAGCAGTATTCTGGGACCAAAATCTCTGGTAGTATTTTGGTACTTCTTGGAAACTGAAATAGATCATGCAAAATCTTGTGAAAGCTTCTTCGACATTTTATTTAAAAATAGATGTTGAAAAGAACATTCCCAGTTATAGCTAAATGATTCATCTGCCTGCTGTGGGGTACTGGCACTGGTTCTGTATCTGCTCACCTGCTTTTGTTTCCATAGCAGGTCCCCATGTTTCCCACTGTTGGTATATACATGCCGCTTCTGTAGCTGGCATTCAGGTTTCTTTAGTTTTGCCTCCCTGCTTATTTGTTTGAACAATTCTAAGTTTTTACTTCCTGCACAGTTCTCTCAAATGTAATTACTCACATCAGCTGGATTTCTTAATTCCTATTGAGAATCATGATCATTCCAGCACCTCTGAAAAACTATTTATTGACCATTGGGCAGTATCTGGAAACACTGAAGTGAAATAAGGCACGAAGTAATTGCAACGGTTTTTATTTTTTGATGTGACAACATACCACTATCACAAATGCCAAACTTTGAACTATTTCTAAGCTTCTGGAGAAATGGTTTGTATTCAGGTCCTTTTTGGTGCCCAATAATCATTTGCATTTTGTTATACTCAACCTGGCTCTCCGAAAAGAGCGAAGATAGAAACACAGGATCAGTGCACTGAAAGTCCTAGGAGAGAGAGCAAGTATCTCTGGGTTTAAAAGGGCGCAGCATTTAAAAACTCTCAAAATTTTTTGATCTTCCTGCTTAATTTCACAAATGGCATTCTGATACAACAATTAAATGAGCATTTGCTTGAAAAGCATCCTGCTTTACGTTACAAAGCTCTGCAGGATGTGACCCACCTCTGTAACAGTGGAGCCTGTAACTGATGCTGGGTTTTACTGAATTCCCTGGGCTGTACCAGGAGAACCTGCTCCTCCAGAGAAGCTGTGCTCTCAGTTTGTTGTGTCGCTGGAAATGCCAGGTAGGGCACATGTATCCATTGAGATATCACAGCAGTCTTTGCTCCCAGCTCCTTCTCTCTCCCTTCAGGGCGTGCTACTTGAATGGGTTTTCTTTAAAATTTCTGCCCATTTTCCTGCTCTCATCACTTTCTCATGGAGAGAAAGTGAGTGGATTTAAGTGTCTCTGCTACTGGTAGTTGATATATTTACCTTCTACTGTCTAATTGGTAGAGATGCCTTCTTAAGGTTATGTGGAAAATAGGAGAAACATAGCACTGATCCATAGGCTTGTTGCAACTTCTTACTATTCCTGGGGTAGCAGCAGTTTGAAAAACATATTGGATGCTTCTCAAACTTAGAAAAAGACTTAGTGCTTATCCGAAAGAGCACAGAAACCATAAAGCTATAACAGTGATAGCCTAGGAAATTAAAAAAAAAATAGGAAGGTTTCCTAATTCATGCTTCTTTTCACATGGAGAGAGAAAACATGTAGGTGAACAAAATTGTCTGCAGGGGTGAACACTTATACAGTGTCCCAAAATGCAAAAGGCAAAGACAAACCTGTACTGCTGTTGCTGTGCTGTACTATCACAGCTACGTTTCTTTCACTGTTCATACATTTTCTGTCTGTCACAGTGGAGGTGGTGATGGCACAACCAGACATACCTGAAAAGGGGTGTCTGAACTGCTGTACAATGCCATTGGTTTGGTAAAATGTGTGGTGTTCACAACAAACTTAATCCAGGAGACTTTTTCTGATAACGTATGATTAGAAAAAGCATCCAATAAGAATCCATTAAATGCTACGACATAGATCCTATGAATAAATTCCTATTAAAATAAAGAACTCATTTTACAGTTAGTTGCTTCTTAATGTGGTTTTTCCATCTAATATATATTTATTTTTGTAAGAAGAGCTTCTGCAAAAGATGCATTTTCCAATTTGAAAGATAAACACAGTAAAGATATTCATCTCTTCCTTCACTTTGCTGGGAGACAGAGCTATTTAAGTGAAGAAATAGCATGACACTGAATAATAAGCAGCACACATTCATCTTTTCTAGGAACTGGAATTGTAGCCCACAACAGTTTCCAAAAGATGACTTTTTGAATAATTATATAAAATTCAGCATGCATTTCCTTGAGATTAAAAAAGACCTCGCAGGAAGGCCTTACAGTTTGGGGGGGAGGAGGGAGAAGAAGCTTTTAAAATTATTTCTTGTTTATTCTGCTGTTCAATTCAACAAAACAGCAAATGCCAAACTGGCATTTTTCAAATATGTTCTGAGATATGCCCCCTGAACAGATGACATGGGAAAAAAGACAGAATTTCTAACACAGCTGTCATTTCTTTCAAATTAACATTTGATATTTAAATAGGTATTAGTTAGTTGTAAGCTGTGTAAAGGGTCTTAACTGGTTTTTTCTGCTGACTAATGCTGAGGACTTTGCATTTATTTTCAGGTAAGATCATGTTGTGAAAGGCAAGTAAAAAATTCTCTGAAGTTTGAGACTTTCTTTAATTGTTGTAAAAACCTGAAGACTGGCTGTGTGTGTATGCTGAGTGGGTGAATATATGTATTTTTGCACACATATATATTTTACAGTAGGTATTATTTACTACCAGCAGTAAAAGGCTTGGGACCTTTGCTGCTGATAAGGGGAAGTTCTCCCTGTCAAGTGGACAGGTATTAAGGTGCTTGAAAAGTTACTTACTTTGTTCATGGAAGTCTCATGGAATTGAAAGGAAAATTGTTCCACAGTACTTGGTGAGTCATTTCAAGAGTGATTTTAAGTGATTTTTTTACTTTCTTTGAACCTTTTGATTTTATTATAGTTTTACAGAACTGTTTTCTCACAAACACCCATGCAATTTCCGTCTTTCACTACATGCAGTGCTTTATTAAATGAACACAACAAACCTTGAAAGTCCTAAGAAATTATATGTCTTTGTATCTGATAGGAGACTGTCAAACTTTCATACAGCAAATTATTTCCTTTATTATGATCCCTTCCTATCTTTTGAGATTAGTACACTTCATATCTTATATCCTTAGGATAGCTAGAAACAATTAGGTAAACTGTTGGTTCCCACCACTCCATTTTCTGCCTTCTCCCATTTTATACATGAGGGAGAAAATTTAGAAGGTTATTCTCTTCAGGAAATCTCTACTGATTTATCAGTAAGTGACATTAACCTAGTATGGACAGTGTAGCTATTTGCATGCAGATTTCTTGCAGGGAAAGAGTGGCAAGGTTCTGTGCAATCTCACTTCTTAATTTCCAGATAATGGGAGTAGAAGAGAGCAGAAAAGCACAAACCTTCCTGTGCCATTTGGTGCCACCTAAGCTATTGATACATCAGTATGAGAGAGGCAGAGGTGAAATTTACGTGATGATCACCAAAACACCTGTTAGGATGAAGATACTGGGCTTACAGTAACCATTGGCCATGGTTTCAGAGACAAGTTGTCCTATTAGAACAGGCTAAAATATTATCTGGAAGAAGCTCGAAAAATACAATGCCTGAGGTGCCTGTTTAGTTGGAAAACAAGTTATTATATGTACAGCAAAGGCAGCTTAGTCTACTTGTCAGCTAAAATCACTGCATGTAGCTGGCGTGACACTCAGTTGAGTTCTCTTGTCGTGTTAACAGGATGAAGATGCCAGTGAAATGCTCCCTCTGTAATTTCTCTCTACAGAAAAGTAAAAAATGTAGCATGTCAGTCACAGAGCTGCTGGCCTCAAGAATCATCCAGTGAAGCATGGGCTCATTTGGCTAAATTTACTAGAGACATCTCTTCTTCTCTGCCAGGGGACAAACCTCTTCCTCCCACTCCCCACCCCCCCATAAAGTCTTACCTTTGCTTGTTTTCCCTCAGTGGTGATGTTTGTGTGTTGAATAACCTCCTTACAAGGTCTGCAGTCACTATCCTGTCTCATATAAATTCTCTTTAAAGGACTGCTGTCCTCATCATGCCATTAAGACACCTGTAATTATTGGGAAACTTTGGAGTAACTGAGTTTTTGTTCTTCGGATTGCAAAAGTCCTTCTCAAATGCCACAGCCTGGAGCTCACACGACTTGGGTCTGGGTACCTTTAAACTATGATCACTCTACATCATGCAGCAGCAGCTTTACCCCTGTGCAAGAGGCATTTTTCTCGTCTTGACTTTGTGCCAGCAGCTGCCCTTTGTCCTGCCTTTTGCTGGCATCCTTTGCCTCCTGTGACTTCCATGCCACCACCAGGCGAATGGGCCAGGGAACGAGTTCAGCTGGAGCAGCTGCAGTCACAGGTGTTGAAAGGTGAGGGAGCTGGGCTGAAAAGGTTGAGCCCCAAAAAGCTGGATTGCTCCTGCATTGCATGTGGGGATGGTTTCTGGCACTGAGGCTGGAAGAGCTGGGTGGTTACTTAAGCAGAGTTTCTGTCTGTGTATTTGGTCCCCATCTTCCCCGGAATGTTGCTGCATGCTGCAGGTTGGACCTTGGTGGTCTCGGTTAACAGCTTTGTGTCATTTACCAGCTTAGGATACAAAGAGTATTTTTGTGTTCTCAAACTTAACAAAATGTATGTTACAACTGTTAAATGCTTCACTTCAGGCAAGCTTTGGATGAGACAAAGAGATTAGGCAGGGTTCCCCCTCTTAATTATTGAACTGTGACCTCATTTGTCCTCAGAAGCTACTGCTTTTTGCCACCCATGACCTGTTGTGGTTGAGATAAAAACACAAAGCCTGTCAAAAGGAATCTGCTGTGGCATCAAGATGGATACTCTTATGTTTACTGTCCACTGGTGCATGGCACTGCTGACTGGAGAACTTTCTACCTACACAGTATGTTGGGTTTATGTTTCTCTAGTTACCCAAGGATGAGGTCACTCAGTTCATTAATGATTTATGTTTATGTAGTGCCTTTCTTAAGAGAGTTTCCAAGGCAGCTGGCAAATTTATTTCTGCATGAGTGAGTATCTGAAACAAGTTGTTACTGATTTCTCCATAGACTGAGGAACTGGTACAAGAAACTCCCTTCTCTACTCTTGGATATACACTAGAGTTAGGCATCATTACTCCATTAGCTTGTTCTGTCTGTGCACTCCATGATATGACATTCCTCAAATAGGAGTTTCTCAGGCTTTTTTGTCTCCTTTTTTCTTTTTCTTTGAAGTTCTTCTGACAGAGGTTTTTTTTACTAACTTTTACTCTTCTAGGCAAGATCCTACTCCACAAACAATTTTAGAGTCTCATTTAAGTCAGCCTGTAGCACAGAATTCAATTTTGATCAAGTAAGGGTTATGGCAGTTGGTGACATAACATTGCAGATAATTTTTCTTGTTGCGTTTGGAAATAGTGTGGTTATACAGTCAGGAATGACACATAACCATAGAACAGTTTCAGTTTTAGTGGACAGAAAGTAACTGGAAGATTTTGCCATCATAAAATAATCTTGCAATGGTTGATGACCTGCCTTATCATTTTTTTTCCTGGGTGTTAGAGGTTATCCTTGGAACAATAAACAGAGAAGCAAAAACGTCTATCTTGTTAGTGAAATGAAGAAATGGCAGTAATTCACATTTTAATCTTTCAGAGTGTATTGGAAGCATTTCTAATTTCTAATGTTTGTGGTACTTGAGAAAGAATATGATATATTGGTTTAAAAGAAAAAAGACCCATTCTGCATCTTCTTAAGGCAGTGTTGCATATAAAGTGTGCAGAAAAGAAACCAAAGCACAGAGAGAGGCTGGGTTCCCATTTATTCCTTGGCATTTTACACTTAAATTCTGCCAGCGTAAGTATACCTAAACACTGCAGTAATGTGTACTTCGATTCATGCTTGGGCAAGCTCCTTGTGGCTAGGGCAGGCTGAGGTTAGCCAAGCACGACTGGAGGGCTGGATGGGATAGTCTGATAGAATAGCTCTAACACCCTTCAACACAGGGAGAACTGCAGCTTTAGTTTGATTTGGTTGCTGTTCAGCATTAAGTGAAGGTAAAACTACAGCGTGCTCTGGCTATGCTGTGGTGCTTTAGTGCATTGGGAAAATGCACCCATCTTCCTGCTGCAATGCCATCAAGCTCCCTTGAGCCCAAGTGAGTTTCTGCCTTTTCCATGCCTCTTCAGCAGTAACCATGTGTAGGTCAAACAGCCTCATTTACTCATCTGTATGTCTCCCAGTGTCTTTTGATGCAGCTTTGCTGCTGACCTGTGCAAATGTAATTAACCTTTGCTGCTCCTGGCTGTGCTGGAGGGAAGAGTGGGAGTGCAGAGGTGATTAAGGCACACAGCTGCAGGGCAGAGGGTGGTTGGCCCTGCAAAATCTACATTTTTCATATCAAGACCTGGTAGGTTTTTCCAAGGAGAATATTCCTACCTTGTAGTTTAGGTGATCAAAGCTTGCTTCTTACTCAGTCTTTTGCATGCATTTGATCTGTGTAACCTTGACTGGAGAAATGACTTTCTAATGGTGTCAGCATGACCCAGGGAAATTACGATGTCAAGAGCAATTGTTCTGCATGTCTGTTATTCCAGTTTTGTCCTATTTACTCATGTTGTTTGGCTTGTGATAAATAGGCTTGCACCTAAAAAAATATAGAAGTTTTCAATTATTTGTTTCCCAATCATGGAAATTACTTTCCTGGGTTCTTCCATTCCATTTTCACAGTATCATAGACTGGCTGAGGTTGGGAGGCACCAGGCCATCTGGTCCAACCCACCTGCTCAAGCAGAGTCACCTCGACCTTGTTGTCCAGGACTCTGTCCGTTTGGGTTCTGAATAATCTCCAAAGGACGGAGACTCCACAACTTCTCTGGGCAATCTGTGTCAGTGCCTGGTCACTCTCACAGTTAAAAAGTGTTTCCTGATGTTCAGAGGGAACCTCCTGAGTTCCAGTTTCAACCCATTGTCCCTTGTGCTGTCACTGGATATCACTGGGAAGAGTGTGGCCTTCTTTGCACCCTTTACATCTTTCAACCTTGTTGCATGCCCTTGCATGCATTGTTGAGACATACAGGCTTGTGGAATGCTGCTGATAGTCAGTTCAGATCTTTTTCAGAGATTTTTGGTCTTTTATTTATTTTCCTAATTTTCTTACTTGGGTTTACACTTCAGAAGAGGATTCCTTTCAAGGCATGACTGAAAATAACAGTGTGAGGAGATCGGGCAGAAGTCTCCACTCCTACATCTATTCAAAACTGGGAGCTGAACATTTTTACTGCTTGTTTTTCCATTAAGCACCAAGCAGTTGTATGAATTGACACTTTGTGATATCCTGGAGTTTCAAGACACAATACATATCAACTTTAACAGGTGTGCTAGTTTGCCAAAGCTGTTCTTATCCCAGGACTCACATGCTCCTTTATGAGATATTATTTATTAAGCATGATTTTTACGTTTTCTGTTGTTTGCATTTCTTTTAATTGATAGTTCTGAATGTTTAGCTTCTTGTTCATTTCTCAAGAAAACATAAAAATTTAATTTTGGCTGAAGAGTGAGAACACACTTTGCCCACCATGCTTGGGTACTCTTTGTTTTTTTTACTTGCATATGGAGTAAGAACATGATTTGCTCACTTTATTTGGGTGGGTGGATAGGTGATGTACACTTATTAGTGTGGTGGTAGCCCCTTTTGAAATAAAATTCACTCCCATATGCATTCCGGTAAAGAAATGTGTAACTTGCAGAAACCTAGGGAAGGGCAAGCATATCATATCTGATAGCTTTCTTTTTTTCTCTTAATGAGTCCTGGTATTTGCAGTGAGGGGATTTGTTCTCCTTGAACAGTTCAAACCTCTGACTTTTGGAAGGAGGTAATGTTAGATAAACTTAATCTGCTACTCTAAGGCTCTGAGTGTGAGTGCATGTGTACACACATGTGGATGTTTGGGGATTGTGCTCCCTGTGGGGACTAAAAAGTCAAACTCAAGTTTTGGCACCATGATAAACTGTTAATCTGATCTCATGTGATCTGTGGAGACTATTTTCTTAGTTTTAAGCAGTTGTGAATATGATATGATATATTATCAGAGATGATAATCCAAAATCATGGATAAAACACAGAGCTTAGTATCTGGTACAGAGAAAGAAAGGTTTTAGTCGCCACCAAAGAAGTGCTTGAGTGTTCTTTCAGGTTTGGTTTTAATTTAAAACTAAACCTTAGTGTCAAAATATACTATGACTCACTAGTAAGACAACTTGTACTAAGTTCTTTCCTAAGACTGATTTTGCCAAAAGTGTTTTACTGAATAGTACTACTTTTCCTAGTTCACAGGAGCACCTCTCCTATGAAGACAGGCTGAGAGAGTTGGACTGTTAAGCCTGGAGAAGGCTCCAGGGAGACCTTAGAACAGCTTTCCAGTACCTGAAGGGGCCTACAAGAAAGCTGGACAGGGACTTTTTGCAAGGGCTTGTAGTGACAGGACAAGGGGCAACAGCTTTAAGGTCAAAGAGGGTGGGTTTAGACTGGATAGTAGGAAGAAGTTCTTCACTGTGAAGGTGGTGAGGTACTGAAACAAGTTTCCCAGAGAAACAGATGCCCCATCTCTGGAAGTGTTCAAATCCGGGTTCGATGGAGCTCTGAACAACCTGGTCTAGAGGAAGGTGTCCCTTCCCATGGCAAGGGGTTGGAATTAAATGATTTTTAAGGTCCCTTCCAACCCAAACCATTCTGAGATTATGTGATTCATTGCAAGCTTTTATCAGTAAGTAGTCTGGAAAAGATGTAGTTTTTTGACTGATATTCTACATACTTTTTTCTGTGTGCCAAATGCATTAAATTAGGTGTTAAAAAAATGAATTTGAGGATTACATTTTAAAATGTGCTAGCTCTGTTTCTAGTGCATAACGATCTATCAGGTTCTAAAGAAACCATTTAAGTGATAGGAGTTTATCTTCTTGTTCATGATACCAAACAGAGTCACACCTTTTGGTATTTTAACTGGCAGCTATCCCTACACCCTTGCTTTTTTCAGGAGTTGTTGATGTTGGCTTTCACTGTCTGATGATATTTTTTCTTTAAATCAGAAGTTTTCTTTGTGTAAAAGAAAAAGTATGATGTGAGTAATGTTGTTTATATTTACCTGTGATATGCTGAACACAGTATTTCCTTCTGGAGTGTTAAGCAGCTACCCTGAGAAGTTCAAACATGCTTTTAGAAGAACAGGGACTTAATAAACAGGGAGAGAGGATATAGCAGGGTCCTTTAGTGGACAAATATTTGATGGTTTGTCATGTTTAATTGCCTACTAGTCTTGGGTTGTGTGGTGAAATAACAACTATGGACTATGTACAGGAACTATTGTCTGAAACGCTGAAAATAGACCAGTTGACCAATTCACCACTTTTAAGTCAAGCATTACAGTACGTATTTTCAGGGACCTGCTTTATAAGCAGGAACAGGAACCTGCCTATCGCTGTTCTAACATTTTGTACTAGTATTATGAGGTAAAAGGTAGATTGTGAAAAGATAAAACGCAAAATAGAGAGTTGTGTGTCCTCCAGCAAAATCTCAGGAAACTGGAGGAACTTTTTATTTCCTGATTTCTATTCTGGTCTGAATTTCATGGGCCTGGCACAATTGCTTCTGTTGGATACTTAATACTGTGGGTTATAGCAATTTTCCCTAAGAGTATGCAGAGTATGAGTCTGCTTAGTTTTCTGTGCTGGAAATGTGTATTTCTGATTCTGTATTGAGTTTTATGGCTGTGTTGGAAGGGGACAAAATAGAATAATTTCCTGACAGAATCTTTCAAGATCCAAATATTCCATGCTGGCCTGTCTGCAGGAATTTCCTTTTCACTGAAATATTTCCACATCCATCTGTCTCCACATCTTCCCTGAGAAGAAAAAGAGTGTTAGTAAATAGAAGGAAGACCTAGTTTTTACTGCCAGGGCATCTCCTTGATGCATCTTGAGCTTAGTGGTTAACACGGACTGTGCTTAAAGTTTCCTTTTCTTGCACCTTTCTGTGATAGTCTGTGTTACACTCAGGAGCTCAAGTGCTTTGAATTGTGATTTTCAAGAATAATATTTCAGGAGTTGGCCCATTGCTCCCGTACTTCGAGACCTTACCCAGAAGAACAAAAACTGACTCCATAATGAGCTGGTAGATTTGCTGCATCCCTTGGTATACAGGCAAGGTGACAGACCTGAAGTCTCCCAGTTACAGGAGGCTCTTTATTGCAGGAGCACTGAACTCCTGATGTCTGCAGTGCCATGGCCATTAGCAAAAGTCATTCAGGGGCAGAAAGGGCAGGGAAGCGTATGAAGTTAGCACACTGAGAGATGTTCTTTGCCAGTGAACAGCATGATGTCTGCAGGGCAGGGACATCAGAGAGGCAGCGGTGGAGTGGGATTTGGGTCACATGCAGGATTTACAGCTATGAATTAACAGAGCTCTTTGCACTGGCAATTGATTACAATTGATTTTGAGGAAAATTGTTCTGGTGAAAAAGCAAATATATTTCTGCCTGTTTTGCTGCAACAACATTGACCTGATATCCTGATGCAGGCCACAAACTTCCCATGCTCAGACCATTGCACACACTATTGTGAGTGCTGTATCTCATGCCCAGAAACCAGAGGGTAGTGCTGAGTCTACATGTGAAAATTAGATTTGAGGTTGATGTGAATATATGAGATTTGTAACATATAGAGTTCCCAGTTCGACACAAGTTGCTTGAGACCATCACATTTTGTCACATGAATTAGGAGCACCTTATTTTTTCATATTGCTTTTTCATGAGTCACTCACATCTTCCAGACATCTGGAATGTTATGAGTGCTAATTTCTCTGCTTAAACAGACTGGCTTGTTCATGTGCCTTTGCAAGGAAAGCTACAGATCTAGGTTATCTGTCCTAGCAGCCTGAGTGTGCCCACCAACATGTAGCCCGTGAACTGTGTTGCTTTGTTCAACTTTGCAAGTTATTTTCATCCATTTAATTTGTTTCTATTTTGCAGCGTATTCAAATAGATTACTAAAATTTCAGTTTTTTGCATTAGATTTTGTTTTATTAAACAAAGACATTTAATGGTTTTTGCCAGGAAGATAGTTGAAATTCATTTTTGCATATTCTAATAGAAGGAAAATCAAAGATATTATAAGCTCACATTTTAATTTTTAGAAGTGGTTAGTTTTTCATTTTGAGAAATTAGAGTTCAATGCTACATTTTTATTTTAGTCAAACTACAGTAAAACCAGTCACATATTTTTCTTGAGATACAATTGATTTAGAACTGCAGGATGTGACTGTTTGGAAGGAAAAATAAGAAAGTGTTGCTATTTCACTAGTTAGAAAGAGGAAAGAAAGCCCATTTTGTATGAAAGTCTCCGAGGGAAATCCAAAGCTAATGAAAATTTCTGAGGTTGCAATATATCTTTTCCCTCTTTTCCCTCTTTTCCCCCTTTTCCCTCTTTTCTTCTGCAAGCATCTCAAACCATTTACAAGAGATGTGGCAGATAGGAATTGCTCAGCTTATAAGCACCCTTCAAAAGAGTGAAAATAAAAAACAAAACACTCCTGGGCTAGCCTAGAAAAGTTGAACTAAAATTCTTTCTTTTCCACTTGCACCTAGGCAGTCTGGGAGGAGAATGTTAGCCACTGGTCCCTAGCAGCGTATCCTGACTTCTGATCACTTACATTAAAGAAAAACACCCATTTCAGAGAGAGTGCAAGAGTGTGTGAAAGTAGAGAAAACCACGTCTCATCTTAAAAAAAGGTAAGGAAAGGTTTTTCTGCTAATCCTTTAACACTGTGTTGTCTTCATTAACAATTCATGAAGTTGAAGGCAAAAATGAAAATTTAGATAATAACTGAACACTGAAGTATTTATTTACCCTACCTGTTCTAACTTAGAAAAAAGGATCCTTTTTGTATTAAAGGAAGAATGTGATTCATGTGTTCCTGAGCTTAAAACTATTTGCTTTGTAGCTTTTGTGTGTCTTTTGGAAAAAAAAAGAAAACAAATGCTGTGCGAAACAGCAAATATTATCTTTCATTTCAAGCACTGAAGTTATTCTTAGCCTTGCAAAGATTTATGTAGTCTCCGGTCTACCACACAACTCTCATTGTGCCAAGACATATACATTGTGTTTGTAGAAGGCTGCCTCTGGGAATTAGTGCTAAGTAGTAGTCTACCATTTGTGCTTTTATCAGAACAGATCTGCACTATTTTCCTTTCTGCCAGGTTTTGGATTGACTGGTTATTTGTAAAATATTTACAACTCTGCTTCCTTAGACACTTGAGTTCTAAAAAGTTTTGAAAGAAGCTGAAAACAGTTTAAGACATACTATACTGTGCATATTTCCTCTGAAATTAGAATGACAGCAGCAGAGGATTTTTGCTATACAGATTTTCTTCTCCCCGCCCTTTTTATTTTTTTGTTCTGGGAAGAGTGTTTGAATTCCAAATTATAGGTAATAATTTCTTTCTATAGCAGCCATTCTGCAATGTGGTTCCAGAGCAAATGTGTTCATCAATGATGTCGTTTGCAAATGCCCTACTCTACCCCACATTTCTATAAATCTGGGTTTGGTGGCTATCTAATGTAGAAATACTGTTTTTACCTTGCACAAAATAATATCATTCTGTTATTTGAAGTTATTTTTGTGGTTTTAAAAAATCTGTCCTGTCTAACCCGTATTGCCCTGTAAATTCACAAATACTATTGGTTATCTAAAAGTTCTGCCTTTGTGACTGTCTTGCTAAAATGTACGTTTGGCTGGTGTGTTATGTGGCAAGAGAGTAAATGACCAGCAGATATCATTAACAGTCCTTCTGTAATGATCAGCTGAAATACATTGGCTTGCTGTTAAGTAAAAAAGGGTCTTCTTTCTTGAGACGGCCATAGTAATTTTGACATTTTTCTACCATAAAAATCTACTACACCTCAGCTGAAGGTACACAGGAGTTTGTGAAATACCTACTTGTGAGATGGTGTTAATGTATTATGGGTAGCATGTGCTCTTATTTCTTCAAAGCAGGAAAATAAGAAGTGTGCCACCACCAATGGAAAATGCTCTGTGAACGCAGAATGCTTCCTACCTGCTCTCTAACTCTAAGAGTCATATTTCCATGACTCTTGTGTGTGAGGATTACAGATTCTGAAGTATCTTCTGTTTCCTTTGAATAGACTTAGTTTTTGCAAGCAATATGGCACTTTTCAAATAGCACATTTTATACTTTGCCAAGTAAAATACAATACCCATTAGCTTAAAATATAAATATTCAAAGAGCAGTCTAAGACAGTGGTCAGGTACAGTATCATCTCCAGAATGACTGGTGCAAATGTCATAATAAAATATGCAAGATACACATTTCTGTATAGAATTTGCATATAATATTTCTTCCAAGAGAATTAAAGCTAGGCTGCTTTTCTGACAGTGTACCCAGTGTTCTTTCATAATCCACCCACATATCCTGTTGTTAGAATATTCTGCTTTTTACTGCAGAAACAAGTCCAAAACTTTTTTAGAAAATAATTTGCACTATGAGTATTTTGCTTAATCCATAAGATTCTTTGTTGTAAATCATTTGTGAATGCAGTGTTAGTCTGTTTTTGAACGCATTTATTGAAGTCTAATATTTTGGGTTTTTCTAATACAGACAAGGTTTTTTTATAGTTCACTCTACCATTTCATATTTTCTGGGTTAAAATGCTTGTGGCTTCAAGATCATATTTATTGGTGACCCTACCCTGCCCCAGAGAGTTCAGTTTTCCTTTAAGGCACACTTATTGTTTTCATTCTTAAAAAAAGTGGAAGAACAGGAAACACTTTGTTCTTTTATGTTCTATTAAAGCTTTTTTTATTTCATTGATATTACCCAAAGCTGGTTTTCCCCCTTTATTCTGTAATTTCTTGTTCTCCTGATTTTGCTTCTCCTGTTTTTTATCCAATTCAGATTTCTTTCTTACAATAACTGATGACTATGGATATATTTGATTGTGTTCTTTCAAGTCACGGCAGAGGAAGTACAAACTGCAAGGATTTTCTGAAATGAGTCATTGTTCAGTAACTAGCTATGCATATAATCTATTTCCTATTTTAATGAAGAGGTCCTGCCAAGAAGGCAGAGACCTTGGTTTAGTCAACATTATGTTGTAGCATTTGTTCATGATTAATTTTCTAGATTTTTAGACTTCTCTTGCAGTGAATTTTAGTGACAATTATAATAAGCCTCAAAGTGAAAAGTACCTTGATTTGTAAGCCCTCTACATAGTAATGTGGATGAATTGGAAATCTTCTCAAATTTAGTACCACAAAACGAGCCAGGAAGTCTTTCACTGTAAATGGGCTCTGACTTTGTGCTCTTCTGCAACTCAGCCTTAGCTTGTTTTTGTGCAGAACAATGTAATGTTCTAATCCTAGCCCAGTGAGGTGGTGTCCCCACACACCAGAGAAAGCTGCTTGTTCAGTCCGTGGTTTGTTTACCTGGTGCCTCTGGCTATGCAGGGTTGGTATCTGGGGTAGCAGAGCTCAGCTTTGTAGCTCCACCCTTGCACCATGTGGAAAGCTCCTCCGAAAGACTCCTCTGTGCTTACCACAGCCACCTCTATTCACTGTGTGGCCCTCCCCAGTGCTGTACTTAGAAAGAACCAACGTGTTTGTCTCCTCCATCACTGAAGTAGAATGAGCAAGAAGATGACCTGGGAGTTGCAGCAATGTGAAATTATGTTCTCAGTTCCATGGAAAGTATTTTCTGATACGCAGTTAATTAATTAGTTCAGAATATCACGTTGCCTGCAGAATGTTGCAGCAGGAGTTGAAAACTGGGGTGGGTACATCCATCTGCTGGTTGTCATAGGGCAATAATTACAGTGAAAATGCTAAAGATTTTGATGATTGGAAAACTATACTGTAAATATCAAGCACTTCTTTCATGTATCATTTGGAGAATCTCTTGGTTGTGTGTATTTCTCTCTGTGGCCATCATATAGGGAATTGGAGGTTACCAGCTTAGAGTCTAGGCACTTGGTCCTTCTCTTGCTAAGGGTTGTGAGATCCGTGCCTAATATTTGCCAGGTTGGCAACCTGCAAGCTTTTGGAAGTTGGGAGGTTTGGCTTCTTTTAACTATTGCTGGCAGGGAAGTGGGAGGGCAGTAAGTATATCTCTTATAATGTGGAAGCTAGCCCTGATGATTTTGGGATCTTCCAGAGAGCCTGGAGAGAGTGAAGCAAAATGTATAAGCTCCCCCTACAGAAATTTCCTTTGAAAGGTAATACTTACATGCTGAAGAACAGGATTATAGCTGATCATCTTGCTTTGAAATAATGGCATGACAACTATAAATGGCATGACAACAACAGAACAAAACAAGTTGTCATGTCCCATTTTTTTCATGTTCCTTAAGCCTCCTAATATATAACAGAAATAGTTCCTTTTGCAGCTGCTCTGTTTCCCCAGGAAGGTGCCCAACATGCAAAAACTTGTCTTGATAATTTTGCAAGAAAGTTTTTTTCTGCTTTTACTTCCCTTGGATAAGATGAATGGTATACTTCTGTTAAAATCAGAACAGCATTCATGTTCAGCTTCTAAATGCCTTTGAATCTTTGTGCTTAATACAGAATAAGAGCTTTAGGAAAATAAATTTAATAGGTTCTAAGGCAGAGCCAATTTGTGTGAAGTGATTTGATTGCAGTAGTATAGCTTGATTCCAATTAAATCTATTACTTTATTTTAGTTACCAAGTTATAATTGGAATTTAAGTTTTTGTTCCTAATTAGATGGACTAGTACCCAGCAAGATTTCCAGGCTCACCAGAAGTGTTTTGGAACTGCTTATATCCCAAAACAGCATCCAAACTGTGAAACTTCACTCTGTTTTTTGATGGTTTTTTCCAACATGTTCAGAATTTCTTCAGTTAAATCAATATTTTCAAAAGGGTATGAGCCACGTTTGCAAACTTTAGATTAGTTTCTGTTTTGATTTTTATTTTTGTGCTCCTCCTGATGACAGGAGCTTATACAATTGATCCAGGTTTTTCTGTAGGCAATGTTCTTTTAATTTCTTCTATGCTGAATTCTGTGAAAATATCATTGAGAATACTGTAGGCAAAATTATCTGAGGGCAAAAGGTGATTTATGCTTCTTCTAGCACTTTTAGAACTGGGTCAATTAAAGTATTTCCTATGGTTATTTTTTTTATGTCTGCTCCTACATTACTGCATTAAAGTTCAAATTTGAATATCAAGAGTATTTAAGGAATTCAGGCTTGTAGGATTGGAACAGGAAAAATTGACACAAATCCTGATTTGACTTAGCTAAAGCGATATTTGTGTTTGTGATGTCCTGCCTTAGGCATCAGCAGTGGCTAAATAATCTTAGAAGCCCTGTTTCAGGAAAAGGCAATCGCATGCTTAGTTTTAATAGATTTAGTGCTTCCTTGAGCTGAAAGCTCACTATAGCTCTGGGCTTCAGTGGCTGACTAGGATGGAGAGAAGGGAAGCTCTTTAGGAAATTCTAAAAGGAAAAGAAATCCAAGTAGATATCAGAGCTAATTGTGATATGAAATGGCATGTTAAATTCAGTTATGACAATGGACTGACTAGCTGGTCTGTATTCAAAGACTTAAAATTCCCTGTGACCTTCCATTGCTGCACCTGAATGAATCTCCCAGCTGAAATGCAGCTCAGAGACTTAGGCAGCTTTTAGAAAGCTTCTTGGAGATCTGTTATGTCGTGAACTGACAATAGGCAGAGGGGTCTTCAAGACAAGGTCCTTCTTCAGCTCCATCATCTTTATCAGTAAGTAAAAAAGAGAGCTGAACTCTCCTGTCATTGTTGGATACAGTTTCCCATCCCAGGATCCTGTTGAGGTGACTAATTTTTGTTGATAAAACTCAGGATAAAACAATGTCATATAGTGCTAGTTTGCATCTTACTTTGTTTCTATATTGCATGCGTTATTATCTAAAAGTGAGACTTCTCCCCAGAAATAATGGTTCTGAAGATGAAGCAGCAGTACAAAAGATATATAACCCATAGGCAAATTTCTATAGAAAAGCTCTTCAAGGACTTCTAAGCTGTTATTTTAATCTGAACTATATATTTTACAGAAGGACAAATGGTGTAATTTTTAATGACTGTCATCTTTTAAAATCTGGAAGATATAATGTGCTATTATAATGCTCCTATGTAACATAGGCAATAAAAGTATATTTTATTGAGCCCATTAATGTAGGTGTTTATTCCTTGGTGAAACTTAGAGTATGAAAAACATGCAACTAGATAATGTAGTCTGAAGAAAATAATATCCTGTAAAAACATTTTCTTGTGGTTCTGCAGCATACAGGTAGCTAATACAGTGCTTCTACTATAATACTGCTTAACACTATGAACTGTCTAATATAGTGTTCATGTATGGCACTATTTGTTTATTGTGTCAAATAGAAATGCTGAAAATATTATTTTAAGTATTTATTAAATATATAAATATACAATATTACTAGTGGTTTCTATTAATGATCAGAGGAAGGAGTACAGAAAGTAAGATGGAAAATATGTCCTGCACAATGTGACTTTCTTATTACAGGGCTCTCTGATTCCTTGGAGGTGTGATTTACTGTTGCTGCTGCATTTCATTATGAAGTACAGCTATAATTTTCACATATGAAATAGTTCTAATATAATGACTGTTGTACCTTGCAATAGTGCTATTGCATAGTTCCAAATCAGTCTAAAATGTAATACATTTTAATGCATGAATGATGATTAAAAGAGAAAGGAAATGTAACCTCCTGTTTGGTTTCAAAATCTCAGTGGTTATATAAATGTGTTGTGCTGTACTTCTTGTTTCAGTAACATTTGAAAACAAACAGACAAACAAAAACAAACCTGAAAAAAAAACACCCACAAAAAACCATGGCTGCAGCTGAAAGTGATACTAACCAAAATGTTCACTCCGAGGTACTGGTTACTGATGATTCAGGTACTGTGACAATAAACTAGGTTTTCAGTTCTCAATTAAAGAGACAGAACACATTTTCAGTTTATTTACAGGGGAAACTTCCTTTCTCATAGATTACTGCAAGGAATCTGCTTGTCAGTGTCTGAAAAATGTAGATCTGACCAGGCTGGTCTTACAGTTTCTTCTTACTGCAGATGGGTCATGCAGTGTCTTTCTTACATGGTCTGAGGCATATTTGATTACGTGGACTAGCAAGGTCCAAGTATTTGTATAGGAATTCTAGGTTAGAGGCTTTTACAGCAGGAATCGATTTAGTGTTTTCTTCCTTACTTCCCTTCCTTTTTTCCTTTCCCCCCATTATTTCAAGCTGTAGAAATGTTCAGGTTAATTCTAGCATTTGGTGAATAAGACAGTCCTAGAAACTGTCTCTAAGAAGCAATACAGTATTCAGTTTATCTTGTCTTTCCTCTTTTAAGTGTAAGACTATTAATTTCATTGTATTTCTGAGTACCTTGTTAAGGTGAATGTTTTTGCACTTCATGTATATGTCCGGTTTCTTAATATACTCTATTGAGAAACTTTTCCTGATACTGAATCAAAACTTTCTCTGGCAGTATTTTGTCTTAGAAAACACTCAGACTCCTAAACAACCTTTCCTTCTACAACCTCACAGCAAAAATCAAAATTTAGTACTGAAAGATGAAACTGCCTTTAAGGATTCAAAATATAATCTTTTCTATTCCCAGACTCTCAGAATTTCCTCTATTAAGGTAAAAAAGGGAGCTGTAATAAGGAAATCTCCAGTAACTGAAGCATAGGAAGGAATCATGGAAAACAAGATCATAAAGAACAAAATTTTTTTTAGATTCCAGTTTGGGAAGTGGCTTGAGGATAAATTAAACTGAATCCTTCAGTTGAGGTTTTGGTGTCTTAGTTGCAGACATTGCTAGTGAAAACAATCCCATCAATATATTTTATTTCTGCTGAAGTGATTAAAGCACCCTTTCCAGGGAATGGACACAGCAACTTTAGAATTAACAGACCAAAAATCGTATTTTATAAGATTGGCACATGAAAATGAAAGGCATTCCTCATAAACCATATCTGAGTAACTCGTAACTCATATTAAGTACATAAAGAAAATTTATATGGCCTCTGTGATATCTATATGAAATTGTAAAGGGACAAGCCTACAATTCAGTCCATTGAGAGAGTAAGAATACATATGAATGAAGAGATACTGAACTTTCTTACAGTAATCTCAATTCGAAAAAAGCATAAAACATTCCTCAAGAATACTGAAATGGCTCTTAATCTGCAAAAAATCCTCTGACCTATGTTGAGCATTAGTTACAGAAGAAGAAGTTAATAGTGTTTTCTCTGGCTTTAAAGGTTTTTAATCTATATCAACTAACTAAAAGCTAGAGGAACAAGATCATCCAAGATCATTCCACCAGTATTTTCCATAGTAGTGAAATAGAACAGACCCAGACTCTTCACCTTTCTTATGAGTGCTTGGCTGTCTTGGCAGCAGCAGAATGTATAAACAGTAGAAATTAGCGAAAGACCTTTTTTTTATTAAAATAAATGGTTGAAATAATTATGAAATGGGAATGGTGATTTTTAGATGCCTGCACTAAATGCCAGTTTCTCCCTATGTTTTGAAGAAGCTTGGAAGACCTATGCAGTGGTAGCTCTTAAAGGTTAAAATAGTGCTGAAAGTTGTCCCCATGAAGTCATACAAGTTCATGAAGTTTTCTGCTAATTTCTTGACCTTGACTTCAGAAATCCCCAAATTCACTAGGCAGTGATTTTAATCTTTATTTAGGATTCACATGTAGCTAATCTTGTTTCAATTCCCTCTGCCTCCTTATTTTCCTCCCCCCTCTTTTCCTTCTGTCAGCTCTTCATTCTTCATCAGTTTGCCTTAAAGGCCCAGGGTGGATGAGTCAGTGATTCCAATCTGTATTTGCTTAGATACCAACTCCTTTTAGGGATAGCAGTATCATGCTTTAGCTCAGTAGGCAGTCATGCTTTTTGAACAATTTTGACATCTAGAACTTTCTTTTATTAGATATTGACTGCTGCATTCCTCTCTATTTGAAAAAACATGGTTTCTGGGTTTATTTGAAAAAAAAAACCCAAACAACACAAACAACCCAGCTCTTGGCTGCACAGATATCACCAACCTGATGAAGAGTCAGAATGGTTTAATTATTTTCCTCTCTCATCCACTTGTGAGTTGTTCATTCATCTTTGGTCACTTGAAAATCTGACTGCTTGCCTTCCTGCCTCCCACCGGTCCTCACCTCCTCCCCACTCCCAGGGAACGCCTAACACTGGCACTGCCAGACCTTGTGGCTCTGAATTTTGATTTGTTTGACTTGACAGTTTGGAGGGAAACTAATATCATGTCTCTCCCTTGCTAAGTAAAGAACAAACTGCAGGTATCTGGAATAAGAAAGGCTGAAAAGCCAAAATACCTGGTGAGAAGGAGATCTTTCATGCTGCCAGCACAGCAGCACCTGAATGCTCAAGCAGGCACAAGGTGGTTCTGAAGCCCGTAAATGCCACAATTGCTCGATACTCTGGAGCTGCAACCACATGCCCAGATTAGGGGTCCTTCACTTAGAGGAGGTGAGGAAAGAGGGAATGTTTTTCACCCTCCTTAATTCTGTCTTCATCTATAAAGCCAGGAGAAAGCTGGAAGGGTGACACATGATGGTATTGTTCTGTGTTAAGTTTTTTCTAATTAGCCAAAGTATTGAAAATGCTTCTGTCTCTTTAAAATGGTGTGGTATTTTGTGCTGTGACTACTACTGAACGTGAAGTTATTTGAGTGAACAGAATAACTTCATCTGTGTTGAGGTGTGAGGTGACCTCATTATTCCTAAATCTGTTCCTGTTTTGTAGCACTTCTTATTCAGCTCTGCTCTTTCAGCTGCTCAAGTGTTTTTATTTCTGCTCTGGTTGTGTAACAGATTTTTTTTTTTGAAGTGTCAGAATCATAGCAACATAAGTTGGTTAGCTGACCCAACCTGCTGACCTGAAATTTAGCTGCTCATAGATAAGACAATAACAGAGCAAGATTAAACAGAGTTTTGTGGCTTAAATAGGATAAGAAGAAATACTTGGAGATTTGACTTCGATGCAAGGATGTTGATTATTGCAAGAGATGCTTCATTTCAACCAAAACTTCTGGTAAAGACATTTAAAAAATTGTAACTTTTCCTTTGCTCACACAAAGTCAGGACTTCAGAAAGGTGTTGTGTTGAAAACTCTGGCAGATTGGCCTTCCCTGTCTGCCTTCAGAAGAGCATGTCTTGGGGATCACTGGCACTCTTTAGTTGGTGCTTGCTCCGGGACAGAGGTGCACACCCCAGGGAGACGCTGCTCCCTTCTGCCCTCTCTGGTTTTGCTGTCACTGAGGACTGTGCCATTGGGACTGTTTATCTGGAAATGGGGCACCTGTCGACTCACAAGGAAAAGAAAAAAGTGGTTCTCAAAGTTCACTCAGTGGGCTTCAGGCAGCCTTGGTAGTCATACCAAGTAGAATTTGTTTGAAGGAGCAGATTAGAGATGGATGATTGCATATCCTATTGCAAGTGCCGTATATTGACAATTTTTTTTATCCTAACTTGGAAGTTTTTCCATTTAAACCTCCAGCATTTAAGGGGCACACAAGAGACAAGATTGCAACTCTGTTGCCTGAGAGCTCTCTATCCCTCCTGAGTTGTTCCTGTGGGACATGCTTGTGTAAATAATGGATCCTATCTTTTGTATCATTAACTACCCATCAGAAACTTCCTGGCTCCGGTGGTTTTTGTCTGGTTCATTCCCTGCTCTCTTCTGATTTCTCACACTAACTTCAATATTCTCTGCTGACTGCATGTAGCTTTGGAGCACTTGAGTGAGTTGGTGATCTGTGGGGTTTTGAATGAGCAGGTAAGTTTTCCAACCAAGCGTGTTTCCTAAGTTAAAGGTCTAGTGCCTATGCCAAATCTCTGCTTGAATTAATAACCTCCATATCTACAATTACATATGACAAGTGTTAGCAGTCCCACTGCTTCCATTTCCCCTTGCATTGAAAATAGGTCAAGATGAAATCTGAAGTCAGCTAAGCTGGTGAGAGGGGGCAAAAATTTGTCTGGCATCAGTGGGTGCTATTAATTAACATCGACATAAGATCATGTAAAAGCAAAGCACACCATGTGTGTTTTAAGGGGGTTACATGGATAACTGGCACCTTCTAAATGTCTACTGCATTACGCTTTTCACCTATCAAGACCTATTTTCATGTAAGTCAGTTGAAGGAAAAGACTTTGTTCTTCTCTTTAATCTTTGCACCGAGTTTAATTTTGTCACTTCACCTTTTAATCCTCTTTCATTTAATGTTTTGATGTGTTACAAAAGCTTGTGTTTCAGTTTTCATCCCTGCTTAAACAGAAAAAGGCTGTAGCACTGGTGGCAGGCAGTTCAGGTGTGACTGAGATAAGGTTGATGTTAGGAAGTTATAGTGAGAGTGGTTTCTGCCTCTTCATCACCAGGTTGGCCACCACTTATCTTCATGCCTGTTTTCTGAGTGATGATAATTCTCAGCTGTTGCTGCAAAAGTCCTTTGATTACCTTGGGTGTTGTGAAATGACCACAGCTGTGATCCACAGAGTTTTTGCTCAGGTACCTGTGCAGCCTTTCTGATGGTCCTGAGCCCTCCTGTAAGCTCTCATGGTCTGAATTAATCCTGGCTTGCTGGTTCCTTGGAGGATTGCTTGATCTAATGCAGTGCTGTGGGAGGAAGGCTTGAGGGGTCTGAGTGAAGTGATTTGTTCACTGCAGAGAATCTTGGTCTGTCAGCTGCTGGAGTGGAGTAAGTAGCCCTTATATATGGGTCAAAAAGCCATGCATTTTGTCAGACCAAAGTAGTTTCATCTTCCTATTCTTTTTCCTTCTTTTTCTTTTAGCTCTTTTTAATTAAGAATGAAATTGGGTGAAAATGATTCTCTTGGTTCCTCAGAATGTTTCATTAGCGAAAGAAAATGTGTCCCTAAAGAAAGAAGTTGCTAAAGTCATTATTACACATAAATCTTGATATATTTACCCCCCAAAAAAATCAGTGTGAGGTACCTCAGAGGAGAAAGCAGTAAGGGGATATTACTCTCAAGCTTTTTATTTTATCTTCTCTCATTTCCAGTTTGATCCCATTTGTCTGTGTTTTACCAAAATTATTCTGTATGTCTGTACTTCTAGTGCTCAGAAAAAAAGGGGCTGCAAACCAGCCTGGGATTCTTCAATGTTTCTCCAAATACACTTTTTTAATTGACTTGACAGAAGGAGATTTGAGAAATCAGATATTATTAAATGCACTATGTAGAATAGATTAATCAAAATTTTTCTCTGTTAAAGGTTTTATCTTACTGACTTCAACAGTCTCTGCAATTGATATGCAAATGCCAAAGACCTCTCTTGAAACTGGATGACAACCATAAACTTTTATTTCACATTGAGAAAGTAAAATCTTTCTCTAGATCTTGAATTTTATGAGAAGCACTTTTTAGCCTTAAAATCTTCAAGATGTGAAATCCTAACCTCCCACTTGTTACTGGTCTTTGGGTAAAACTTGTAATACATGATTTTGAACAAACATCATGCAAGAATTGAAAAGACATCATTAAAACATTCGTTTCCTGTCACAGATTTTACTGCATGATAAGCTACCTGGTTCCCAAGAGATTTGAAAATTACCTCCCATTTTTATGCCAAACTACAGATCTGGCAGCCCAGCTTTACTGGGTGTAT
Source organism: Campylorhamphus procurvoides (assembly GCA_013396655.1). Taxonomy (NCBI): domain Eukaryota; kingdom Metazoa; phylum Chordata; class Aves; order Passeriformes; family Dendrocolaptidae; genus Campylorhamphus; species Campylorhamphus procurvoides. Next base: position 108,231 of record WBMV01007256.1, read on the forward strand.
TTTCCCTCAAATCCTGACTGCAAATGTCTGCTTGTGGAAGACTGGCACCTCTGCGAAAGGAGCTACTGGAGCCATGGGAAGTTTATCCAGAGTACAGAGAAGTACTGTAGTAGGCTTTGGCTCAGCTGATGTTGACTGAGAACTGCATAATGAAGCCTTTTTAGGTTTTATGTTCAAAACTTTATTGCTTTCTAAGAGGAATTTGCATCATTGTTGCTTTTTTATGATGAATAATAAAGACTGATTAATGCTTGTCTCCATTTCATGGTACTATAGGATGCTTCAGAAAATACTACTGTATGGCACAAATTTTCTTGGAAAATACAGCCCTGAGATTTTATGGTAGTTATTGATATTAAATTGTCTTTTAAAGGTAAAAACATGGATAATAATATAATGTCAGGGATTTTCTTACTGTTTTAAAACCACTGCTGCTATTCATAGGAGCTATAAAGGGTTGCCCAGTATCCCCCATATACCTTGTTACCCCTGTGAGAAAAGTAAGCTATTTTTGGCTTTCTAGGTGGGGAAGACTGAACAAAAAGCAATTATATAAACTAGTGTACCAAATGTAAGATCACCTGGGAGGTCTTAGCTATCAATCTGAAATCAGCTTGGCTCTTGCTAGTTAAAACCTCCCTTAGCATTTTCCACACGGGGAGTGGTAACTAGGAACAGAGTGCTGAAATGCATGCCCAGCTTAATTTGTAAGTCTGTTCCTACAAGCTTCCTATCAATGTTACAGTATGTCCTTCAGAGTTCTTTTAAAAACAGCAACAACGAAAAGGCCAAACTAGCCCTTCCCTTTGGTGATTTCATGGCTTTTGTTTCTTCTTCAGAGAAGATCAAGTCTGGAGTTTCTCTGACTTCATCTGAAATTGTAGGCATGATCAATTTGTTTAAGAAACCTTGTAAGTACTTGACTGATGGAGCACATGGTGTCCTGTCATTCAAAAGCTCACTGTTAAGTTTTTGTGGCTTAGTCTGGAATACTTTCAGTGGGGAGCTGGCTGAGGGGAAAATGTGCTGTGCTTCTTGTTTTTGAGCAGGAGCTGCTGCTACTGTGTGTGCTGCTTTTGTCCATTTTTTATGGCAGTCAGAATAAACAGCATATGTGTGAAGCACAGTCAAATCCAAACTGAAGAGATCATTCTGGTTTATGTTTTTGCAAGTAATTCCCTGTGGCATCACTAGGAGCTATCTGTTTCGCTCTGGGAAACTTGACTCCCCCAGTTTGTGCCATGTCAAATGATGTGCTTTACCATACCTTTCAAAAGGACCTTTTGAAATGGTCCTTTTAACTGATAAAAGTTTAGAATTTATGGATTTAAATTTTGAAGTAAATAGAAAAGTACATGCTTACTTAGGATCATCTGGATTATTTTCCAAAATTGTTGAAAAATTTGCTATTTTAAAGCTTACTGCTATAGTTCTAATCTTGACAGGTTTTCCTATGTCAGTTCTCAAATATTTTTCAGTTGTACTAACTGACGTGATTTTGTTTTTATTTATCGCATTGGATTTGCTGAGATTCTTTGACAAATTGAGAATTTGAGTTAAATGATGTGAATGGACTGAAGCAGTGTTAAGTTTGTACTTGTGTGTAAATAGCAAGCATGCTGTCTAGCAATGGTGCTGGATTCATGTGGTGGTGTCCTGTTCACCTCTTTGTTGGTGGAGTTTGGGGTGGGGGGCAGAGGGGAGTGGAAAGCGTGGCCAAAGTGTTTATAATGAACAAGACTTGTTTTCAACATGAGATGATAGTTAACATTGTAACATAACTAAAGCTTTAGTCTGTTTTCAGATTTCCCCCTTACATGTATATTCCAGTTCAGAAATAAATAGTGTCTATGTTCATTGAATGTTCCACATAAGCTTGTGGTATTGAAAAGGTCTCAAGAGGGTAAAAGGCTCTCAATTCATCAAGTGCCCTTCAGAACATGAAGTCCCTCTGTCACTGACAGTCAGGTCAAATGCTCTCCCATAGGAAAAAAAGGGAGAGAGGAAAGAATGCAAAAAAGCCTTTACTTCTCAACAAGTTATTTAATAGGCTTTAGTTACAGCTTTAAATGATGGAAGTATTAAGAAGACTTACTTTGCATTTACTCTTGAGGAATTCGTGTAGGAAGAAGAGACACAAGTGCTTGAAATACCTGACTAGTTCTCTGTTGTCATCTGTTAATAATTCACACGGCCCTTTCATTTGTATTTTGTTGAGAAAAACAGAGTAGGCTTGACTTATAAAGAAGCTCTTAACTTCCTTTTTGGAGGAGTGGGAGTACAGCATGTCCATTCAGTACAAAGAAAAGAATTTACTCGTGTGAAGTTTCCAAACTTTTTAGTTTTCTTTTTGTAGGCTTCACCAGTGGCACTGTGGGAAGGAAATTCTGTTTCTCCTGTGGCTGTTACACACCTGTGTCAGCTGTTACTAGTTAAGCCATAACTGAGCTGCAAATTCCAGGCCCAGACCTTCCCAGAATTTGGTGCATGCTTTTGAAGAAAGTATCTTGACTTATACTGGGTTTTATGGTTGATCACTGTATAGTACTATAGTAAAGACTTAAAAATCCCTGGCAGATAGTTGTAAGGGATGAGTGTGATTCAATGTCATGTGAGTCTTCTCTGAAAGTTGTTGTTCTAGGAAACCTTTGCCTGTGATCGCTTTGCTTGTGGTCCCTTTGCTTTCAGTTGCTTTTCTATCCTAGTATGTGCAATGGTTTCTGAACTTTCAGAAAACTTTCCCTGGATAAAGAACAAATTATAAATATCTTACTTGGGATGTTTGTTCCCGATTCCCTAATCAGGATGCAATTTACAAAGAGATAAGTATGACTTACTTATTTTACTTCTGCATGAGTATTAGCAGAACTCTAAGAGATGAAAACATGAACACAGGTGATTTATATATCCATGAGCACTCTTCACAGGATAGCAATGCTTTCTATACATGAAACATGATGTTTTAATAGCTCCTGGATGAAGACAGACACTAATCATCTAACCCAGTAATTTGTAGCAAAGGCATTCGTTATTTTTGTCTTTTAAGATTTCTTTCAGAAAAGTTGGGGGAAAAGTTGTCTCCATGGGTCAGGACTGAATTTCAAACTACTTCTCTGCTGCTTGAGCAGGCTGACTGCTACTGGAAAGGTGACACTCATCAGCTATGTGGAATTCTTGATGGTACTAACCTTGCTATGCCTGCATTCGTTTTTCCTAATTATTAAGCAACTTACGCTTAATGAGTTGCAATTAATTAGTACCTTTTGCTTTGCTGCACATACAAAATTATACTTTCAGTAAAATGCTTCATGAAATAATTAGACATCTCAATCCAGCTGACTTCTGTCATCTTGTTTACTGGTTTCTTATTAGATAGTGAGATTAAAATCTTGTCTCCTTACTCCAAAGATGAAATCTCTTCGTGTTCTTCTTCTCCCATGACAGACAAAATTTAATTCTTATTCTGGAATGCTGTTTTCCTAAATGAGGTGTCCTCTTTAGCCTATAGAGCAGAGCGCCTGTTCCATTTCACAGGACAGCCTAAAGCAGGGATGGCCAGCTGCTCTGTGGCTACATTTGCCCCAGGGACAACTCGAGTACTGGAGGATAATAAGAGGCTGGCTCTGCAGAGCGCAGAGGGTGCTTGGGGTATCCTGAAGAACAGGTACAAACAAAGCTTACCAGTCTGATTGCATGGTCCAGGAGGGCAAGGCAGAGAAACAGTTGTTCACAGTGAGGTCAGGTCCTCCAAACTTACTAGTTATGCCACAGAGCCCATTCCAACAGAGGAGAGCAAAGTCCTCCAAGGCTGCCTGGGCAGCTGTGCCCTTGTCCATGAGCATCTTGGGGGGGCTTAGAGCAGCCTTGGTTTTCCCCACTGTGGATCTTGGAACAAAAACTATTTTCAGTAAAAAAATCAGAGAAAAATAAAACCCCTTCCCTCTTTAGTTTGGGCAGGTACTGCAAGAAGCCAAGTAATGCTGGTGATGCCTCTGCATATATTCTCCAGCTTCAGAGCTGCTGCTTGGGATCCTGCCTTGCTGTGTTTCCACCATGGCTGCAGAGGATGATGCTATCTTTTAGAGAGTTTGTTTCTTGGGGACTCTGAGGACTTTTCTGAAGGCAGTTTTTCAGGCAGATGGTTTAAGTAAATAAACATTTGATAGTACAAGGAAGTAACACAGACTGCTACATCTTCTGATCCTTTCTGAGTTGTAAGGTCTTGCTTGCGTTTCAAGAGCCATGCTTTCTGCCCTCTTCCTTGATCCTGGTTAATGTCCCATCCTTTGGTTAAGAGCCTTTTGGCCTCCTTTACGGTAATGTGCAGTGCATGTAGTGTCCATGCAGCAGTAGGCTGCCACAGTGGTGAGGCTTGCAGCTAGGTATCATTGCACAGATGTACACATCACCAAGGCACCTAGAGGAGGAACAGTTACAGGCACATAACCTATTTCAGCTTATATCCAGCATGCCTTTCCACTTTGTTCTGAATGTTTTATTTAAATAAAACTGGGCAAAACACTTCCCTCTGCTTTTGGAGGAACTTAGTAAAAATATTATTGTATTTTTAAAGGCCATTCAAATAATTTTTGCTACAAAGTAGTGAAATCTGATTGCTCTCTTATTTTCGCTTGTTTGATTAAGTGGTTATCCAGATTCCTTGTCATTACTGAAGCTTTAGGATACAATGTCGATGATGCCCTTATATGAATCTGTTTACCAAAATGAAGTACGTGTATTTGAACACTTTTTAGTCACATGTTTGACTGTGGTTTCCAAATTGACACCTTCCACGTAGCAGCTGCCCTTCTGTGAATGAATATGGATATATATATATAATGCCAGGTAGCTGCATGCATTCTGTCCAGGTGGGGTTTTTTCCAGTTTCATCAGTGATCGACTCATCTTCATTTAGCATTTGTCTGAATGGCAATAAATCAGTGGATTCTCAGGTGGTACAGCAGATTAGTCATCATTAGATAATTTTCAGTTTACAGTCTGAAATGCTAAAACTCAAACCTGTTTTTATGAGTCCGTCAGCCAAAGAGCAGATATGTGCAGTATTAACTGTGACTAAACTGGATCAAATTGCATTTATTCAGAGCAACATTTTCTGCAAACAGACTATGAACAATCCATATCCTGTGATACATGTCATCTCTCTACCATGAGGTAGAGATATACCTTATAAATCGAGTCAAACGGAAAACCAGAATATTTGAAGAGCCTCCTATTTTGTTCTGATGTTGTGCAGTTGTTCATTTTATGGTTTGGCTCCAAACAATCCACAGCAGAAAAGCAGGAAAAAGAAAAGGAGGGAATCTGGTTCCTCTTGTAATTGAGACATACCCTCAGGTAGAAAAATCCAGAAGATGATGCTCTGCATTGGCACTGCAGTGTATTCCTGCTGCACAACTGGCATTTTAATTTCTTCCTTGTAATATGTAAGACTTAGTCTTCAAAAGTGAAAAAGAGGGGATGAAGGGGTGGGAGAAACCTAAACTTAACTTGCACATTGTGCAGAGTTACCCTCTTATAAGTGACAGTGCTGTCATTTCATATACCTAAATTAAATGGTTCTTTCCACTGATTGTCCTGGGTGGGTGTTACTGAACATATGGCTTTTGGACTTTAGCTCTGCTGTTTAAATAAGTATCAAGATTAGTACAGTCATTTAGAACATCAGGGCTTTTCTAAAAGTGCAATAGAAAACCTGATATGAGGATCTGGGGATCTGAGAGAGGACCAGCATTGAACACTGGATTACTCTCTTCACCTAGGACTTTTGGGTGCAAGTGTTAAATTTACCCTTCCTTATGCCCATAGGGCAAAGCAACACCTGTGATGGTTTCCATACTCATATTTGATAACTCTTTCAGAAACGTTCATATGAGGAAAGTTTCAAGAAGTGCAGCCTGGATTTGCTTTCAGATGCTTTGCAGTACCTCAGCATCAGAATGTGTCAAGGAGAGAGACATGGGCATCTCTTGAGGCAGTTGGTCACATAATGGAAATGTATTATTTTTGCAAAATTTTAATTCAGCTTGTTTATTATATTTGTACTGCTGCCATTCTTTCAAGCTTGCACATGCTGCTGTAACCCTAGGTGTTGCTTTACAGAAACAGAAAAACGCTGTTTCAGCTACTGAACACTTGCAGTCTAGATAAGAATAGATCCAAAGCACGTAAAAACCATTCAAACTCAATGAATGTTCCACCTCTCTCCTCTGCTCCCAGCCCATTCCCAAATCTGCTCTCTGCAATTTCTTTCACAGTGAGTGCACCTTGAGTTCTACAAGGGGAGCAAGGTTATCAGGTGTGTTTATGCAGGGTGTCAGGAAGCCTATGGTGCCAGAGAAGCAGTCGAGCAAGGAAGCTAAATACAGTTTGGCCAGCCTGGGCTTGCCCTGACTCTTACTTTGAGCTTCCCTTCACTGGACAGGCAGGGCACCAATTCCTGTACCAAGCTGCTTGCAGGGATCCAAAATGTGTTTCAACACCTAGGAAACCAGTGTTCAGAGCTGCTGAAATGGACTCCCACTTCCATCCATGCTTGACAGAGTCTGGCACTAGTCAGTGCCGGGCGTGGAATTTCTGCTCCTTGCTCTTGCCATTGTACTGGAACAGCTGGAGGGTACCTGATTGGCCAGAAGGTATCCTGTACAAGTGATATTTTCTGGAATAATTTTGGGTCATGAGACCCCTGCATGTCGTGGCTGCTCTAGCTCCTCAGAGTACAATAGACACGGCCTGCACTCCCAGTGTCCTTCCGGGATTTACGAACTGCGTACTTGAACATTTTTCACTCTAGTCTTGATGTCATGTCCTGCAATCTGCAATGCATTAATTTCCCTTGGTGGTAGTTACACTTAACCATCCTCAGTAGCACAAGAGATCTTGTGCTTTGCCTGGCCACCTGAGTCCCCTCCATTCTTTTCATTCTGGGATATAATAAATGGTAAATAAATTCCAATGTGGGCAGGTGATGTTGGAGAGAAAGCACTACCTCCTTTCTCAGTGAAGTTTAATCATGCCCAGCTTGTGTGGCTAAATTTGATGTATTTCCCCAGTCTACTGGCAGTAATGCTTTGTAACCTCCACTCAGTGAGACAGTGCATGATTAGCAGGAATAGTCACATTCTGACCTGGCAAATCCTTGCCTGGAAGCAAAACAGAATGAAAACAGGAAATAGGTTTTTTCTTTTGTTCCCACTGCCTAAAGGAAAGATGTTTTCAAAGGAAATTTCTGGTTTTCCTAGTTCAGGGGTAGAAAGTTTTTCTTTTGTTCAAAGGCCATTTTATATTTTTATTATTTTAGATATTTTGGAAATGTTTAAGGATATAAGTGCTTGAGTGTCATCTCTTTATGGCTGCTTATCTTCTTTTTAATTTTGCTTCTTCATGAGTAATAAATTTTGTTCTAGCATCATAAAATAAGATGAGGGAGATTTCACTTAGCATCACTATAGTAGCTTGGGTTTTTTCTATCTTGATGTTACGGAACTTAGGAAGAACCTTTTCTTGATATTTCTATTTGTAGTAGAAATCTTACTTAGCTGGCATTTCAAATAACACTGCTTCTCCTTATTAGTGTTATTATACTCAGTGTTAGCCAAATAAACATGATGGCAAAATATATCTACTTGTGTATTCTATGAAGTGAATATTGTTAGTTTCACAAAGATCAGAAGAAAAATACTCCAAGTCTTCTATCTCTTAGATACTTATGAGTTGGTCTAAACTGTAACATTTTATTTCACTGAGTTTTCCAGTGAGTTAATGCTTCAAGAGATGTACTGCTCCTCTGTTTTAATTCTGGAAAACAAAGGCAAGCCAAGCACCTCAATTCTTCAGTTATCTCCAAATAGCAAGAGCCTCACTGAAAATATATGAACTGTATTGGCTTTGGTGGGTGTGTTCTGACTTTTTCTTCTTTTAGTAAATAACAACAGGGAAATATCTTCTTGTTCTGTGTATTTTATTACATTGATAAGATGTGGAATTGATGAGATGTGGAATTTGCTTTTCTAAAGCAAATTTAGTGTTTGAGAAAGTTTCCAGAACTTCAACCTGAAGACTTACTGTTCTCATCCCATAACAAAAATATCTTACATGCATCTTTTGTCCATGCTTGAGTGATGAGGATGACCCAGGCTGAGGGCTCTGGTGTGGATGTGGAAAAGCAGTTATGTGTCCCCAGTCCTGTCTCTGACTCTGCTCTTTGGAAAAGTCTTTCAAGATTTATCTTTGTGACTCAGCCTGTTGCCTGCTCACCATATAGAGACAAGTGATGGATAAGGAGCAGCTAGGTAAAGTTTGTACAATACTAGTATACTTAGTGATTAATACTAATGATCAATTTTGTCTCCATGGTCTGTTTAACCTCTCAAAATCTTGTTTCTGAAATTGCTGGTAAGGGTGTTCGTTAAGTGCCTGATCAAGTGGAGCTTTTATTTTGACAGCATTCCAGTCGATACTAAGACACCAATTTCATCCTTCAGCTGATAAGTGTTCTATGTTACAAAAATTGGCAACTTCAGAAGAAGGTGGAAATGGCCATCTATCCTTGGCGCTTGGAATGGTAATCCACTGTAGTCTGAAATAACAGTGTATCAGCAGGGGAGGTAAAAGTGCAGCACAGTTCTGGTCTTTGTGATGCTGAAGGTGCAGCGGAGCAGCGGAAGTTGTAAACTACATCTAAGTAGCTGAGTCTCCTCTCCTGCTTATGTGCCCAGGAGGCAAATCTTGTCCCTGAATAGCATGGCGAACATCTCATTACTCTACCGGAGGAAAGTGAGAGTCTGGGCCTGTGTGTGCAGTGAAAGCTACTCAGACAATGAAAATCCAGATGTTTGCTATATAGGCAATATCCCAGGCTCAGATCAGATGCCCCAGGTCTTAATCTGGCCACAGTTAATGTCAATTTCAAAGAGGACTTGTTTGTCAGAAGGAGCAAGTGAGCCTGGCCGGGTGGTTGGCAAAAGAGAATGTGCAGTGGGAAGGCAGAGGGGGAGTGATGAGGAAGCAAAAATATACTTTTATACAGCGCTGGGAGCACAGGTGGCTTCATGAGGGAAAACAGGTTTTGGGGTGGAACACAGAGCAGGTTCTTTAGCCCCTGTGCTGCTGACTAAAGTTATTTCCCATGTTTTGGGGATATGCCAGTCTGGGTAATGAGTGCCACAATTCCTTCTGGCTATCTTGCCCAACAGAATAAGAAGTTTGAAGTTTGGCTTTCCGAAGGAGAGAAAAAAACCACTTACCAAAACAAATCTCTTCCCAGCGCTGTGCTCCTCTTCACTGTGGTTTTTACCATGCAAGTATTCACTTCAGTCTTTGTTTTTTACCAAGATTGGCTGGAGAATTTCTAAATGCTGTGGTTCATGCAGCTCTTTAATTAATAAATAGTTTTCTTTAATTTGCTACACAGCTGTAAACCACAAGAGCATGATTTTCATTCTGTGAAATCAGAGATAGTCACAAGTGTTTTAGTTCTTTCAGAAACATTTAGATTTAACTTGGATTTCAGGTCACTCAAATAAGGGGTTTTTGTGATTCATTGCAAAATTTAGAGATGGTTCTGACATTTTAATCCCCTAAATCTGGGGAGAAGAGATGGATTTACTGTGTCCTGTATAGCTTTACTTTTATAAAATTTAATGAAGAAATTATTAGATTCATGTTTCTACAAGGATGGTTAGTAATTTGCTTGGAATAAAACCCCTTTTGCTCTTGTCTTTTCTATATAATTTTATGATTCTCAGAACTTTGAAAGACAACACACAGGCATAAAGTAATTGTTGGGGTTTCCCCTTCTACCCTCATTTAGAGTTACATGTAGAACTGTGTCTGAACTCATTAATGCATTTTTACTTCACAGAACATATGTAGTAATTTTCCTTGTGATCCATAGAGCTGCTCTAGCTCAAAATGTATATTGACAGTTTTAAAAAGAAAAAGCCACTAACAATGAGACATCCCTTTTGATTGGGGACTAAGTAAATGAAAGTAAAATGAAAATTTTACTCTCTTAATTTAATCTGATTTATTTAAAATGTTTTAGCAGTTCATCTGAATTGAACAGGTAAAATTCATATATATTTGTCATTGTAAAAGTATGTCAACTGAAACTGCAAAAATTAAAAAATCACTTGAAGCCATTCTTTGACACTTGCTGGTCACAATGACTAAAAAAGCCATTTTTATCTGCTGGATTTCTTCAGTTACTGGCTGTTACTGTTCTGAGTAGTGATAATGCTTTGAAAGTGTTAAACTAAAACCTTACTAGTTTCAGTGCTTGCAGCTTCTGTATTGCACAGTATCTGTCTTGACTGGGTTTGGTTTGTGTTAGGCAGCAAAAGCAGAAATACTGCATCTGATTTGGCACCATGACATGAAATTTTTATCCAATAATAGTGCCTTTATGTGACATTCAAGAGAGAATTTATTCTGTGTCAAAATGATTTACCAATGTATTAGAAAAAAAAAAAAAGAAAAAACTCCAAATCCCAGTCTAAAATATATTGAATGTGCCTACTTGCTTACAGCCTTGATTTATTAGCACCTAGTGATTTATCAGTAAGTTGGCTCTCCACCCCCTTGCTTGGGTAGTAACCCCTGCCAGTCCCAGGAGCCTTTCCATAAGATGGCATCTAATTTTTGTAGCAGCACCATGGTGCTGGCTGATAATCATCCCATGTCCAGCTGGTGTGCCCAGACCCCTGTCTTCTTCCCCATTTCTAGCTGATCTGGGCAAAGTTATTAGAAGGACAAAATATGCCCTAAACAAAGGAGTTTGTACATAATACTGCAACGTTGCCTCTCATTTCTGTTAACCCAGTCCTCCAGCCATCCAGACTTTCTGGCATGGCACTCTGACTCTGTTTGGAGGTGAGAACACTTCTCAGCTTTTTCTTATACTGATGGAATTCAGCAGTATGCTGTTAGTGCTTCTGCCTTGTCACTGAAGATGTTTGGTCTGTGCGTTTCATGCTCCCTTCATGGAAATTGACATTTTCTATGGTAAGCCAGTAGCTTCTTTGAGGATGAAATGTTTCTTCTCTCACTGATGGAAACCTGGAAATAGTTTGGATCCAAAAGTGTTGACTAGTGCAATACAGGACTTATTCTAGGGCTGCAGAGGCAGGAAAAACTATTCATGAAACACAATCCCCTGCAAGAATGATCTTAGAAGTAGTGATTTGAGTGTAGAATGCTGGTCTGTCAGCAGCTTGTACCAGCCTTGAGGAGCTGTAAAAGACTGCTGGCAGCTGGGGAGGGGCAATGGGGTGCTGTTTGTCCAGCACAGGTTGCACTCCTTGGACTTTGGACTGCTCTGTGGTGGGGCCTCAGGGAAGTTGCTTTGCCTTTGGGATGTTTATCTTTTCATGTGCAGCGTGGCCAGGACTTCAGGTTTTAAATGCTTTCAAGTAGGAATTGTCCCATGAAAGAACCTGCTAAGGGAATCCAATGTTTTCCAGGGTTTTTTTTTATTCTGAGAAGAGAACATGTAATGTCAGGTGTTTAATGCAGCTCTGGAAACCTCAGATAAAACCCAGCATACCCAAAGGGATTCCCATCATTAACAACTGGAGTTAATAAGTCTTGCCCCAGTAAAATAAAACTTTCTCCTTTCTGTTACATAATGGGTGTATGTTTTGTTGGTGAATCAGAAGCTATTGTGGTTGCTTCCTTTCTAAAATTCTCACATGCATCGCCGAGCCAAGAGCTATAATAATAAGCTGGTTTTGTCTTTGTTCTGCAATGCAGCCCAGCACCTCAGTAACATCTGTCTCTTTTACTTACTTTTGCAAATGTCCTTTTATGTATGAACTCCACTACCTGCTGTCACAGTGCTCAGGATATCCCAAGTTATATTAAACCCCCTGGCTACTCACTGTGTAACCTTTAAGTGGGGCTTTTTCCTGGAAGCTGGGACAGAAGAAGGAAACTCCCTGGCTGCAGTAGGGTTTGCTGCTGAAGTTTATACTGACTTTCTCGTACTGTCTTCTCTGCTGGGAGTCCCTGCTATTCCCAACCTACCTCAGACATTCCCAAAGTGACCTATCTGCTCTAAGTTTGGTTGTGTTTTTTGGAGGTCAGTGTCTTTTCCATCCGAAAGGTGCTGCCCAAGGATGGCAATGGGATGGATTAAGAAGGCAGGATGTTCATGTTAAAACAAACTGTTGGGTGAATGAGGCTTTCTGACCTCAAGGACCACTCATTGTGATACTTGATAAAAATAGAAGGCACAGAAATACAAAAATTGGTTGGGAAGACTTTAATTTATAGATTGGGAAAAGAGGAAAGCAGGAGCTCAGAAATGAAGGGAGATGAGACTCTTGCCAGAGTAAATGAGACTAGAAGTGGATAGGACTAGTATTTACTTAGCTCTGGTTCTTGTGTTTAATGTCATTTAAACATTTTTAAACTGTTTTTTACTCCTCCTCTCCATTCATCTTTCTTGCAGTGGAGGTTAAATCCTTTTGCCTTGAAGCAAATAACAGAAGTTTTTACTTTTCCTTTTACTTCCTTGTTATTATCAAGAGAAGTGTTGAAATAGCTCTTTCACTCCTCTGGATGATAAAGTACATTATATGGTGTTTGAACATTAATAGACTCTATTATGATGATTCATATGTGTCTCCTAACAGCTGACTATCTCAGCTACATATGGTTTCTGTGGAAGATGCAGTCTTTGGGAGAAAGAAAAATCACAAAATGGACTGTTGCTATGGAATACTTTTGCAGGTGACAGGGGAAAGAAAATAGGTATTTCTGGAAAGTAAGATTTGTTCTTGCTGTGTTATGGATACTTTAGGTAGTATTACTAGTTTATATCAGGTAATCCAAGAATACCTCATCCTCTCTGTGGGACAAGGTTTGCAAGAAATAGTATCTCTTGTGAGATCACTTGATACTCTTGGAAAAACAAGCAAGCATCGGCATGCTATTTTTCCTTTGCTTTGCCTATGTTCTTCATTAGACTACTGTGGCTGCACCAGTTTGACACCTTTGATCCCTCTCAATATTGTTTTCATTTAATGTTTCTCAGGTATTGATTTCATGTCAGGTCATATTATCTCACCTCATCTCTATCAGCATGGGACTATTTCATATTCATATGTGTGCTTTATGAGTGTTATGTGCTATCACTAAATATCTCTCAGAGTTCAACTCATTGCTGGGAAGTCACATTATTGAATCTGAATGTCAGTCTTTTTTTATGTCAATCTTTATTTCCTGAGTGTTCTCTTATATGTTTCCTTGGGCTCTTTGGTGTTTGTACTGGCTTTGTATTTCTGGACTGCATCTATCTATCCATCTATCGACTCCAGCTTTCTTTCTAGCTACCTGTAGAAGAGAGGGCAATGGACTGAGGGGAGGTCATGAAGGCAGAAGATGTCCAGAAACCAGTTTTCCCTGTGAAATCTGATGAGCTACAATAGGTGCAGGAGCTCACACCTATTGCAAAACATGGGAACATGGTTAAGCAGTGCAGAGTCTGGCCTTCTTGGTTATTCCAAACCGTTTGTTTCCCTTTCCTGCAGGAGTGGAAACACCTCTCCAGAGAGCACTGCAAATTTATCAGCAATAATGAGTGTCTCTGGGGACGCACAGAAATGGATGTACCAAGATGTGGAGTGGGTGGGAAAGCTGGAGGCAAGTGCCAATTCTGGTTTGCACGAGGAAGCTTTATGCATTGTGAGAACAGACTGGGCAAGAGGGAGGGAAGGTGGCTTTTTTGGTGGGGACTTGAAAAGCAAACCAGTTTGTGCAGATGCATGGCCAACCCAGGGCTCAACAGGGCAGTGCTTACTGTAGTGGACACATCCTGGTTTATTTTAGAAAGAGCATCAATAAGACATACCATTAGCTTGGAATCAAAGTGAGTTTTTTTACTGGCACTGTGTATCATAACAGCCTTTTTCTGCTGTAGAGATGTAATTAGAGATGTCAGTCAACTTACCCTCTTAACAGTATCTTTTAGTTCCCTTTTTCGCCGTGGCTGCTCTACTGTGCCTGCAGCCCAGTAACCCACCTGCCCTCTCTCTGTCACACAGTTCTTAATGATGCATGCACATGGATTTCAATTCTCTAAATTCTTTATAGAAATTTCTATTCTATTTAATAATTCATATTCTCATTAATCTAGCATATCACACCATATTTTATAGACATTAAATTCACTAACAGGGAACACATTATTTTGGAGACAGCTCCTGTGCAATATCTCGTAATATAAGTGGTGTTATAGACAGGTGCTTCATTTCATATAATGAGCAATAAAGTCTGTGAAGTCTCCACAAATCCCATTTCAAAACTGAGGCTTGAAAAATCCTGGCCACAATATCTTCAACTTTAAAGCAGCACTATGAATCCTGCTGTTATTTATTTTTCCCCTCAATGATCATCTTTCTACCCACCAGCTGATGCATGTGCTAGGTCAGCTCTGCCCAGAGAGGTCTCGCCCCACAGGTTTCCTCACCCACACTACTGTGAGTGCCCCCAGCACTGCAGCAAATAGGAAAAGCTGAAGCAAATCAACAGCTTGTTAAATAGGTGTCTTTTCTATGATTGTGTGAGTCTTTCTGTTTCTCATGTGAAGTTTGCTTTCCTTGAAAATTATTTTTCAGATACTTCCAGTGACATTGACATCTTCTCTGTCCCATCCACTGGCATAACCTCACCCCTGCATTACTCGTGTTGTCTGGGATATACTTCTCTCTTTCCAGTCATTTAAATTTCTTCCCTCCATAACCATAGTTGTTAAGTCTTTGTTTGATCTGTGCTTGTGCTGAGAACTCTGTACAGTTTTTGAAACGCATTACAGCCTAGGAATCCCAGCTGATTTGGGTGATGTGATCAGTTTTTAACTGCAAGATATCTTACGGGGAATTTTCAGCTGACACCTTGATAAGACTTTGCCAGCTGGAGTCCAAAGGCTGCAACTGATGTACTGGCAGTAAAGCCCATTGCACCTGCCTTCATCTTTCCTGGAGAGTGTGAGAGAGACTGCAAGAGGAGAAGCTGCTCCCCTCTGTGGAGGGCCCATGTGCTACCATCATAATTCTGATGGTCTCCCCTTTAACTGGCTCTGTGTTAGGCACTGCATGTCTTTGTGCATCTGACAAATTATATGACAGGTTAAAGATTATTCTAATCTGCCCTACTACTCTTCTGATAGCTGAGAAGGGAGTGCCTACCATATGTGCTGTGTTATTCTAGCTAGTGTATCCAAACTTGTTTATCTGTTGCCTTCACACCTTATGTTATTCTGTGATTCAAAACTGATTCACTGTTAACTGTTTACAGTGATTTGAACAAGATAGACTTGTCAAACAGACAGGAAAAAAGATTTAATTATTGATTTCCCCTGGTCTCCCGGGGCTGGGTCTGTAGGATTCCCGTTCACATGACTAAGGAGAGAAGCAAATGGCCCATGTAAGCAGACTTGTTTCCTGGCTCTCCAAGCCACTGTCCTTGGTGCAAGTTGACAGCGTTGAGTGTCCCAACCTTCAGCCTTTCCTATCCCATTTTTTTCTCTCAGCAGTAGAGATGGACGGAAGAAATTAGTTGTGTTTGAGCATTAGGCTTTTGTGCAGGGCATGTCTGTTGCATTTCTGGTGTTTGGATTCCTTTTTGTACTTGTTTTACTGTTACAGGAGGCTTTTTTGGTGGAGTCCTGAATTTTACCCTGTAGGTGATACCATCCCACATCTTCTTCCATAAGATCTTGTGAAAAATTTACATAAACAGACTTTGTCTTAGTGGCCAGGCATTCCTTCCTTAGAAACCTGGAAGGGCAGGCTGCTGGCAGGGTGGGGAACAGCGTGTGCAGCCTGTGCAGGGAAGGGTGTTCATTAGTCACGAATGAGTCACGAGGCCTAATTTAAAGAATTCACGCTTAGTAATGTGACAACTGCGATGATGGGGTATGCAACAGAAACAGCTAGGGGACATGTTAAATCACATAGAGAAAAGCAGATCTTGGCTGTAAATAAGCGTGTTGGCTTTCACCCATTTTGATGAAATGAAAGCTGTGTTGACCTGTTATATTTGTTCAACACCTAGATTTGTAGTTGGTGAATCAGTATAGTAGATTTATAGTCAATGAGGCAATTCACAGTTTTATCTGAAGACCTCCAAAAGAGGAGGGGACAAGGGTAATGGGGATGAATGACAGCAAGAACCTTTTTTTAAAAATACATAGTTGAATTGATTTATGCAGTAAGTGACATTAACCAGCAGAAATGGCATGACAGAGTCTTCCCTTTCAAAGAAGGCAGAGGAAACAAGCAATGTGGCAGCTGTGGACGAATAGCTCTTTCACCGAGTGTTGTGTCAGGTACTGATGCTTTCTCTCCTGTGTGCTCTACCATTTGATTTATGGGGGTTTGAGTCAGTTTCTGATGTGTGTGAAGGGTTGGAGCAGCTGTGGCCAAGAGCAATAATTTCTCACTTTCTCTGCATGACTGCCTGCCTGTCTGTTTGGGGTTCCATGCAAGAATATATTTCTCTCAAGTCAGAATTGAGCAGCAAACAATTGGTCTGTCTGGACATGCCAGCTGGTCAGCTTATGAAAAGAAGAGCTAAGGGACAGGTAGAATAAACTTCTGTACCCTTTTTTCTTCTACACTGGTAAAACTACTGCTTGTTGTTTCTCTTGCCAGCTCATTGTGGGTCAGCGATTCCGAATTGAAAAATTCAGATACTGGGCCTGAATTTGAAGTTCATAATTCAGCTTTTCATCTTTATGCTGCTACTGGGATGACTTGTTGTCTTACACAGCATTTGTGCAACTGTGTTATCTTTACTGCCCAAGGAGAAGAATTACATCTGTGTGAACTTCTAAGGGATCTGTAAAGGAAATGCAGAATTACTATCTGTTGTGTCTTTGACTTTACAATTTCAGTCTAGGTGTCCTACTTCATCTGTAATCAGGTACAGATAGATTCACTTCATGTGAGTTTGATCCCACCCTGAATTCAGCTTGGGCTCTCTGGCACCATGCTAGTTTGAAAACCACTTACCACTGGAAGTAGGCAGATCACAATGTGCTTGGGCACATTTTCCCTCTCTGAATACCCTGCAGCTCTGCCTCCAGCAACTACAAAGGGGCATTACCCAGGTGTGGCTTTGTCATGCTCAGGCACAGCAGAGCAGAGTGTAAAACCTAATGTGGAATTGAAGAGTGCTGTTGCACTACCTAAGATTTTCCAAGTTTCCTGGTCAAATATTCCTACAGGGGCCTCCATATACTTTGCAACCAAACCACTGTCTTCTGCTGAGCCACAGTCCATAGGAAGAGTAGAGCATGCTGAGGCAGTGCATATGCACACAGGCTGGGAGAAAAGCACATACGGGAATTTAAATAGCTTATGAAAATATTTGTCACCAGTATGAAATGATGCTCTTCAAACTAGATAGGAGGTTAAAATCTGCGGTTTTATTAAAAAAACCCTCAACTAGCTTGTTTTAAGTAGATTCAATGCAAAATTAAGGTGAAGCGGAAAAGAAATAAAACTCTTTAACAGTTATTATGTTTCAGATATTCTTCAAGGCACCCCAACCCTGAGAAATTAATTCTTTCTTGGCAGTGGTTAACAAGAAAGTCATTGTACTTCTTTTTAATAGATGTGGGGATAGTAGCTGGAAGCGGCCTTTATTTTCTCCAGTCTTTGGTGGGAAAAAAGTTACTTTTTTTTCTTGGTTAGGTTTTTGTTTCTTGTTTCTGTCTTCATGTCTGTTTTGTGTTTTTGCTATGCTTTTTTGGTGTAGCTTTGAAAATTTCAGTGTCTCAAGGAAGAAATGCTTGGTCAAATTCTGTCCTCAGTCACTTAGGGGGGAAAAAAAGTCAGAGAAATGTATTGACTTTGCTGACATAAAGCTGGATGTTTGCTGAAGTAACTCAGCAGCAAACCAGCAGAACTTTATTCTGTTCCCTTTGCTCATTCATAAATTGTCTCGTTATGAGGCCATGTAACTAAAACAAAGCTAGTTGGTGTCAATTGCTTTTAATTCCAGGCAGAGGATCCAGGACCTTCCAAAGTGGGATGACCAAAGCAGTGCTTGTGTTTTGGTAAAATGGTCAAAACTGTGATGTAAAGCCTGAAAACGAGCTGCACTGGCTTTGCCAAATTACCCTTCCTGTTCATCCAAGTGTTTGGCTGTGCTGACACCTCCAAGCAGACCCTTAAACCCGGGAGCAGATGTTTTAGTGCTCTTTCCTTTGCTTTGTCACCATGACGCGTTAACAGCAAGTTGCAGCCCGGCATTTACATGCCAAGCGCCGGGCTGCTCCGGGCTGGTGACTTGCTCTTTGCCCTCATTCCTCCTTTGAACCTGCTGCTGCTGCTGCTGTGGCGTGTGTTCACCTGCCGCGTCCCTCAGCCCCGTGCCGCTGTCTTGTCATCCACAGACAAGAAAAAGGCAGGCAAATTCCAGCCTTTCAAGAAGCTCTTCAGCAAGAGGAAGAAAAGAGAGCCTGCCTCTGAGTGTGAGGAAGCCAAGCTGAAGCCCAGCCACTCCTTCGGCAACATCTGCAACAGCAGCTCCTCCGATGAAGAGCCGAGCAGTGGGCTGAGGTAAGTGCACACCGTCTGCTGCAGCCCCTGCGCTCACAGCACTTGTTCTCCCTGCTTTTCATGGAATTAAATTTAAATTCTCCCTCTGCTGAGTAGCAGCAGTTTGTACATTGCTTTTTACAAAGTGTGTGCATCTCTGCCCCTCCCCTGAACACGACACCTGCTGCTTTGGACCCCAAACTGGGCACATGTGCTGGTTTGCAAAAAAGAAATTTCAAGGTGAAGCAGAAATGAGTTTGAATCCAGTTCTGTGATTTAATAGAACTCTGTGGTGAACACCTGAGCAAAGGTATTAATAGCATCCATGTTTTTAAAAACTGGGAAAAGGGAAACTTGAACTGGCTGCTATATATACTTTATTGCATATGCTTCCCTGCAAGGTGGTATATTTGGATCAGGACAGACACATCCTTTTTAAGTCTATCCCTTTATTTGTATTTTAATTGTGGCCAACAAATAGGCTGCTCTTTTTGAATGTAGAGTAGGAGGAGGAAGACAGCAGAGAGAAGCACCTGGAAATCAGATCAAGTTCCAGTGACAACAGAGGATGACAGAAGGCCAGCATGAGAATTTGCTGTAGGAATGGTGGGATAAAGAAACTGTACAGAGCTAACGAGTCAGCAATCTCCAATTAGGAACAGAAGGAAAAAAAAAAACAAAAAACCCCAAAACAAAAACCCATCAAAACTAACCAAACAAACCAACCCAAACCAAAGCAAACAGGAAAACCCTCCTACCTCAAAAACAACAAAACCCCAAGACCAGATGCACAAACTAATGTGGTCAGTAATCCTTATTTCACTTTCCAGCTGCTAGTCTCAGAGATGTTAGCTGACTCCTGGTAAAACTTGCTGTTTTGGAAAAAAAAGGAGCTGTTTGCACTGGAGAGTGTGTGTATCTGAATGTAAAAAAAGTCTGAGAGGATCAAAAAACATGTCAAAATTTGTAACAGAAACATCACCCTGCACAGTATTTCTAACAGTGCAAAATAACTGCTGTGAAAGTGTGATTTTTAAAGTTATTTACTTGGTGTTTTTTTAAGCTTCTGAGTTTTTTGTGCCCTTCTGTGAAATTCCCTAAGTTCTAGTTTTCTTTTTGGTTTCTGCGAGGCAATCTCATACACCTCTTTTGCCCATCCCAGCTTTTCAGAGGATCAGTAGTGAGCACAGCCACACTGTAGCTGGAGGCGTGACTATGTTGTGTTGCATTACCTGAGTGCTTGGTGCCAAGAGAGAATGTAGAAGGTTTCAGTGCCTTTTCCTTCAAAAGCAAACTCAAGGACATCGTCTGGCAATCAGGTGTTTCCCATTCGGTATAATTGAAATCGTGGTGCTGCGCCCAGAAACAAACAGTGACATTGGAACTTGTCCCATTCCTCAACAGTAACGTGAAGTTGTGGCCAACCCTGGTGAGACTGTTAAATGCTTGCATTTTTAAAGGTATTAATTCTTCTAATTAATAAAGGCACTAAGAGTAAGCCTCTGGTAGAATAAGTCAGACTGTACAATTTAAATCACAGAGGATTAGCAAATGTGAAGGATCCCACGTCTCATCTCAGGTGGAACATTTCTCTCTGCACCTGTGATTCCTGAGAGGTTCTATTTTAGCCTGATAGAAATATTAAGTCAAACTTCTGTTTTTCCTGTCAGGATTTATGGTGCAAGTGGGTGGGATCTGATGATAATTTTCAGCTTGCAGGTAGTGTTTGTCACATAACTCATCTCACAACAAGCATAGGTGTTCAGTGCAGTGCATTGGATTTCTCTGGGGAGCTTAGTTTGGCCACCCCATTGTTTTCAGCATGGCTTCCATCTATTACATTTTTTTTGCCTGTATTGTAATTTCAAGTGTTTATGAATTGAGTGCAGAGATAGACAACTTATAAACAACTACATATATTATTTCACTTAGCCTAACAGTGAATGCATGGCCATACTTTCCACTATTCATATAGAAACAGACCAGAGCAAATATAAATATCTAATACTATATTTACGTAAGCAGAATCCTGAGTAGTTTTGTAAAACCACTTGCTTCAAACTCTTTAAGAATGTACAACAACCCTATATCTTCAAAAGCTTGATAAAAGTTCCAATTTTGCAATAAAAGTTCCGCAATGCTTCTATTCCCTTAATAGAGCTGTATTTCTTTCTCAGCCTCCAAAGTACATTAGTCTGTTATCTGCAGATGTGTCATGTGGACTTTTTGTTTTGTTTTGGGGAAAAGGTGGTTGTTTTGGAAAGATATTAAGGGAGGAAGCTGCTTCAGGAAGGTAGAGACAAGCAAATGAATGAGTCTAGGCTAAAGAAGACATCTGTATTGCTTCCAAGACCTAAGCTAGTATTTCACCGAGTGCTGTATTGGCTTACAAGCCTGCTCACAGCTAACGCTGGCATCTCTAATGGAGACTGCGCTGACTGGGTGATGCAGACGTCCCTGGAGCAATTTAGGAAATTTGCATATGGTGTAGATTGACTAGCTGAGTTGAAAGCAGCCTGAGAGATCTGCCTGTCCATCCGTTCTTACAGATACATCCTGGATTCATCAGATGCAAATAATTTGCTTGGCATCCTGATGTATGCAGACTTCAACCTGTTTATTCATCCATGTTGTTTTGCAATACCCAGGTGGGAGGTTTCCTACTGCAGTTTGTCTTGCTCTGCCTTATGAAAGACTGGAATTCCTTTTCCCAGTTTTACATTGCCCTTCTTGAGTTTACAAAGTTAAAACTGTATTCATTAACTTTCTGTCCTAACTGTAAGGGCTGGGAGATAGAAGTGCTTATTACAAGAAAACTAAGCTGTGTTTGTGGAGCTTCACTAAAGTCTCCAGAAGCTTCGGTTCTGAGGCTATGATTTGGCACTTTAAAAGATTTTATATTGGTCCTATTTGTCACAGTTGACACTGAGTAAGCATTGTGAGGACATACCTTGAAAGAGCACCTATGCAGTGCCCTACAAAAGTTAGTCATTCTGGCTTGATGTACAGAGGCAGTGAGGAATCAAATTTCTCTTATTGGGGGTATGGTAGAGTGCCTTTCCTTAGGCTGCATGCAGTATTTCAGAGGACCTGGAATTAGACCTGTCAGGTCTTTAGGACTCGAGTGAGGCAGCATTGATCCTCTTCCAAGGAAAACTCTGAGCAAACTTCAGTGTCTTGACAGTGCCTCTCCTTGAAATTTTAAGTGCCTCTCTCTTTACTTGCAGCATTGGGCAGTTCTGCGTGAAACAATGTAGATCAACAGTAAAAAGGTGATCTGTCTACCGAGCTGGAGTTTCAAAGAGCTTCCAAGAAACCTTCTCTCTCTCACATCCAGTTTTCATATAATGGACTTTTTTTCCCCCTGCTTATTAGCCTTATTTCTGCAGTTGGCTTTTGTCACTTTCCTAATTTCCTTTGTAAGTGCCTCATTTTGAGTGCCTTTTTGACTCCAGTGAGAGTGCCTTGTTGTGGTGGTGCTTGCTGTCCACCTTTTCCTGGAGATTTCATCTTATCAGAACTCTGATTTCAGCAAGTATCTCTTCAAGCCCAAGCAGAGCAAAGTAACATGTGTTCATTGTAAGGCTTTTAGAAACAAAGCAAGGTTGGATTTTCCTCACTTGTGTCAACTGACACAGATCTGCATGAAACAAGTTTCTTATTTCTGGATTATGAGGTGTATTGTGGGAACCAAGGATGTTCCAGGACAGAAAAGGTTGTGGCAAAGAACAGCTTTGCCCTCTACAGTTTTATTTTTGCATGGATTTTTTTAATAAGTTTCATTACAAATTTTGATGAAATGAGAGTTATTTCTCCTTTATTGTAATTTATATTGCAGCCAAGTAGTGCAGAAATAGGAGCCACAACCACCTTATGAGTGGCCATTTCTCATGTGTACTCAGTGGCATGTGGTCAGAACAGAGGAGTGGAGAAAGCCTTCCTGAAGTGATTCCAGGTGTCTTGACACAACATAAGACTAACATCATGCTCAGTGTTTTTGTTGACCTTCATTTTTCTTGACACCTCAAGTCATGCCTTCCTCCCTTCTGTTACCAGTTTGCTTGTCTGTGCTCCAGAAGCTGCCTTCTCAGGTATGTGAGCTAGGACTTTTTACTACTTGTTGAAATGTTACCACTTATCAGAAATTTGCACTAAGTGCCATCAGCTTGCCTTTTGTTTTTTCAGCTGCTACTTGAGTGCAAAGATGTGTTATTCTGCACCTTATAGTTTGTATATAATCCTGAAAGCTTTTCAGTAGGCCATGTCTCTGCAAGTCCTTAGCATTTTACATTGAGTCCCACTCTATTTCTCCTTTTTAACTTGTCTTTTGTCCTCAGCCTGATTATAACTAGCTTCATTTTCACCTCAGTAATCCCAGAACCTTTTTTACTCCAGTCTTCACTTCTTCCATCATATAATGTGTTTTGCTTTAGTCTCCCTGGAAGGTAAGGTGATCTTACTGTCCACTGGTCCTCTCCTGTGTGTCCTTTTTGGATATCTGCATTGCATTCCTCTTCCTAATCATAATAACCTTTATTTCCTTCCACATTCTGTGTGACAATTGTCATTTTCAACAACTGATAAGGACTAGGGCTAGGCTCCTGAACCAAACAGAGTTGTCACCTTTAATATAATGTAGTGTCTTATTTCCTCTTCCTTTCCTTCCTTATCAGCTAAACACAGTCACTACATAACACTTATTCCTGCCAAGGCTAACTTAGATTTTCACTTCCTTTTCTGATATTTTACCATATTTTAGAGCAGATTTTGCATAAACATATGCTGCTATTTGACAGAATAGTGTCAAATGTGATGGATTGCCAGGTCAAATGTGAAAGTCGGACCATTTAGACCCCTGTTCCTTCCACTAATCTGCATATTTGTATGCTAACTGGTGAATGTCCACATCCTCAAGCTGCATTAGGATTCACTTGCAGAATTACTGGAAACCAGAGTGATGCCTTTCTTTGCTGTGCATGCTGAGACTTTCTGCAATTAGAGTATTTAGTGAAAAATTACATGACATTCACATGACAAGAATTATGCAGTCCCACCTCTCTACCTTCTTGTTCCCTCAGGGAAGGAAAACAAGCACCAAGGAAATCCCACACCACGGTGGGACCCAAGATCACACTGCATGTCCATAGCTGAGAAAGCAGGGCCAAGGGCAAGCCAGGAAAACAGTCTGCAAATTGAGGTCTGGATCAAGGGTCTTTGTGGCCTGACACAGTTGTTTCTGAGCAGAGACCAGCACTCCTCCAGCATAGCTCAGGCAGGGACCAAAGCCTCGACTGTGATCTTACAGAGAGCTCCGGGACCCATTGGGTGGGTAGAGCTCCCAGAAGAGGCTGGTCAGGGACATTAGGGCTCATTAGTGTTCTCAGGGCCTTGATACTTCCCATGGTTAATTTTTATGGCCTTAATGATCATAATTTTAGTTAATTGGCATGATGTATCAGCTTCTTAAAGCTAGGCTTGATCCCTGCTTCTAAGAAAAAAACTAAACTATGATAAGTTCATAGGTTACAGATCCCCTGATGACACCAGACTGGAGCTTTAGATAAGATAATGTAGTGTGATACCTTTGAAATGAGCAGGGCTACTAACAGCGGGGCTGCACAGCTGATCATTGGCATCAGTGAGAGTGGCTGGGCCTTAACTGGTGGACTGTGCAGTTTTCCCAGACTTAGTGCCCTGAAATTCAACAGTTCCTGGAGGTGATAGGAATACATCTTTAGATTGAGCACAGTATCAGACTTATTTTGCAGCAT
This sequence comes from Campylorhamphus procurvoides, assembly GCA_013396655.1. Taxonomy (NCBI): domain Eukaryota; kingdom Metazoa; phylum Chordata; class Aves; order Passeriformes; family Dendrocolaptidae; genus Campylorhamphus; species Campylorhamphus procurvoides. The sequence continues at coordinate 132,568 of WBMV01007256.1, forward strand.
GGACAATATTCCCCATCCAGGCATGAGTTAGAATCAAAACTTGCACTCCAGTGCAAGTGAGAGACAAAAGAGAGGACATTAAAAATATAGCTAAGAATTACAGTCCATTTTCCTCTATTTCGGTATTAATGCATCTCTGAACTGACTAGAAAATGAAATTTATGTTTTTCATTTCTAGCTGCCCTGGGGACATTCATGGGAGATGCAAAGCATTGAATCAGATTTCATTTTTTAAAACAAAACATGAAGTAAAGGCAGCCTATCACCGCACTTGTCATTTCCCTGGGGCACTATTCTGCAAAGTGACTCAGATTCCTTTGAAGAGATTATATGGAGGGTCAATACCTGGCTAAACCAAATTCATTCTTGCTTTGCATGCTTTGTGAATTTTTTAATGTTTGAAATGGCTTTATGTTAAAAAGCTGACTTTGATCTCTAATGATTACAGAATTGGTTTCTAATGGAAAGCTAAAAGAGTGAAAGTCATGAGACTCGGGGTTTTTTGGAGTCAGTCTCTACAAACACGAAAGAACAGAACAACTCATTCTTTCCCTTTATTTTCCAGTTTCTATTTCTAATTCTTTAATACCAGAGTGGGAGGAACGTTTATGACACACCAAAGAGGCAACTGGTGGTGTGAAATTTCTGTACTACAGGAATGCACCAACATGGGATTATACAAGAGCTGAGGTCTCAGCGTTTGCTGCTGGAAAACCTTTCCCTTTTTAAGGACCACACATTTGCCTTTGAGAGGAAAGATAGCTCTGGAGAAAAATGAGGTCTAAAACATTATAGCCACCAATGTCAAGGTAAACTTAACCTTGCATTCTGTGCAAAATTGTCCCTTCACATCCTCTGATGTACTTCAGGGTGCAGTCCCATAGCAGTGCATGCTGATTGATGTCTGGATTGCAGTTGTCTGACTCACTTCAACAGCTCTCTAGACATGCAGCTAGCATGGAAACTTGTGGCAGGGTTTGCTCAGCCAAACCAGAAAGTTGTGCAAGTTTGTGGGTTTGGATTTTTTGGGGGGAGGGACTTTTTTATTTCTTTAGATGGTTACTCTAGTTACCAGAATCTCTCTCTGAATTGTTTCATGTGAGCCATGACCACTAATCAGGCACAAAAGAGGAGAGGAGGATAAAGAGAGAAAGGTATGATACTTCACCCAGTCCTGACTTGAGGTATCTAGAACTGATGGAAAATCACGTCCTAAATAGATGCTGATGCATAGATGTGGATGGCTGAGGGAGCATCCAAAGAACAATTAGTTTGCTGGTCTTCATGGAAGAGGAGTAAGGCTTTACTTGTAGGCTCAGGATGGTCCTATTCTGCTGTGAGGGATTTGTTCCACAGTTCCTGGTTTCTTAGGACACACAGACACCTCAGCAAGAATGAGTAATGGAAAGGGGTTACTGCACAAAGGTTTTAGCAAGAAAATTTTGTGCAGAAGGAACCTAGTTAGAGGTGATGTGTATTTGAGGAAACTGTTTTTTTACAACTAAATACAGTTAAATCTGGCCTAGGAGTCCAGTCAACTCCACGGTCAAGATGTGATGTGGTCTTCATACTCTGTGTCTTGCTCTATTTCCTGCCCATTTAACACTACTGTTTTCATTATTTGTAAAAATCTGTGAGGTGGTTGGCTCTGCTATACATATAAGCTCTTGGAGTACCCTCAAGATAAAAAAAAAATCCTGGTACACTCTTTTTGTGCCAAAGTGCTCCTGTACTGCAGAGCCTGTCATACACTCTTAAAAATGTCATAGTTCTTGACAATTTCATCCTAATCAAAGAAGGTGAAAAAGTATGTTCTTAGTTTTACTGGGAAACCAAGTATTCCAACCTGTCTCAGGAATCTGAAGAGGGACACAGGTGAGACAAAGAAAACTCTTGAGAGCAAATGGAATTTAACTGTGCTCTGGGTATGAGACAATTACTTTTGAAAATTTGTGTATTGCAGCTGAAACTGGAACATGATAGTTGGGTTGCAACACATCTTCAGAGAGAACATCTTTAAGGATTTGCTAAAAGTGCTTCATATTTTGATATAGCACATCCATAATTCATGTAATTTAGTCAGGTTTCTGAAAGTGAGTCAAATGATGATTCAATTATTTTCAGCACAAACAGCCTCTGAAGTGTCATCATTGGAATTATCAACAGAAGTGCTCATGAACTGATGCCACTGTTTTCCCACATCTCTTGGAAGTGATATGGCAGTTTGAAACTGTAACACCTTCAGCCATGGCTATAACTGTACCCTGCGTCTCTGTCATACTGTGAACCTATTGAAATCCACTCCTGATGTTGACATGCCTTTTAATGGAAGGGAGCACAGTCTGTAGATGTGCCTTGTGAGGATGTTATTGTATAAAGACTTCTGAGAAGAACTTCAAAGATAGGAAGGCTGGTAGCAGTGAAGGAAACTCAATTATTCACACTGCATTTTGACTTAAAAGAAATTCAGTCTTTCGAAAAGTAGAACAGGAGGAAAGTGGAAAAAAAGGGAGTAAAAGGACCTGTATGATATAATCACAGCTGGGAAGATGTGAAAGGATTGTGGGCTCCAAGTGAGTAAAATAAAAGACCTTTCAGAAAGTACAAGTAGCCTGGAAATCACCTTAAATGCTATTTAAACTCATCTGTAAAAGAAACTAGGTTACTACAATGTATGAATATTTTTTTCCAATGTTCTGTAGCCTACATACACATTTAAGCAAAATTCTTAAACTATTTTTACCAGTTGTTGGACATGTGGTTAGCAGAATTGCTCATTCACCCAATTCCGAAATAGTCAGTATATGCAAAGCATTTTGAAGGGATACAGTAGAGAGTAGTATCGAATTACTGCACTGCAGAGCTTCTTGTGACTGTTTTCATGTCTTCTGACAATTTGTAGTATGTTTGGTTATCAAGTTAATTAGAAAGTAAACATGGACAAAACCTTTGCTTAGCATGGTCCTAACCTGCCACTGGTGCCATTGTGGACGCTCGTCAAAGAGAAGGTTGGATGTTCACTGGTGATGTACTTATGGTTGCAGGTCATATGATGCTCCCAAGCTGTTTCATGTGACCTGGTGTCCCCAAAGGAAGCTTTAAATGGCATTTTAACAAGTTCACAGGCAGGAGGACAGACTAAGTCACCAAAGGTGTCCCCAGCTCTGTAGCAGGGTGGGGAAGATCTGCACTCATAGCCATGTCCCAGGTAGTCCACCAGCACTGACCTCAGAAGTTGCACTTTTTTTCCATTTCAGGGACTCAGATTTTATTGGGCAGTTCCTACTGTCAGAGCAACCCTGCTGCTGGTCAGCTGCAGTTTTGGGGTTTGAACTGCTAACAAATTCTGTTCTGTTTCAAAGCTGCAGATTGGCTGCTCCCAACTTAAATATTAGGAATTCATTAGTAAGGTCAGGAACAGCTTGCAAACAAGTCAATGAACTCTTTGGTGCCTGAATTACAACCCTTGCCTACTAATTAGTTGTAACAAACAACACAAATATACATGAGGTGTCTGGTTTTAAGAACTCCAACCCACTGGACAGTAAAAGGGGAGAATGGTGGTGTATGCACAGTGAGTAGCTGTGAGACAAAGCTGCAAGTACCTGAACCACAGCACTGCTGGAAAAATCTGAGAAAGGATCATCTCGGGAGCACAATATGGCCTGGATTATGCATCCTCAGCAGATCTCTCAGCTCAAAGCTAAATGACAAACCACCAGCTCCCACTAGCCTTGCCTTCTGCACCTGCAGCAGGTTCACATGCTGCACAGTACAAGTGCAGGGGAATTTCTGTGGACTGGTTTGTCAAATTGTGCATGTTTCCCTCCACTTGGCCCCTCTGCCCTGCCTTGTAGAATGCAATGCTGGAGCTTTCTGTTCAAATAGATCAGTTAGATGAAAGAAAGCCAACTTTCCCTCTGCTTCATGTCAAACGAAGGCCATTTCCAGGCCTGCTAGGAATTTGTCCCTGTTTAAGAGGCACTTCTCAAACTGTGGGTCACAGGCTGATTCCTGGGTGGCCAAGGAAGGTAAATGTATTTCAGTGCCATGCAGCAACACAGCTGCGTGTACAGGCTGAGTCATGGAGATTCTATAGAGAAACCTTTTTAGAAGAGGGTTTAAAAATATGCTTTTATGGTTTCTCTAATAAAAGGTTTCTAAAAGGAAGTGTATTACCTTTAGAAAGCAATCAAGTTGTGGTTTTTATTAAAAAAAAATCTACACACAGAATATAGCATCAGTTAAATGTTCTCCCTCTTTCATGGCTAAAACTGTTGTGAAATATTGACCAGCTCTTTGTCTGATTGTGTGCTGTTTTATTTCAAATGAGGCATGTTGCTAAAATATTAATTCTGGATAAAAAGTAGTTTTTCAGTCAGTTTGTGATTGTATTGAAGATAAAATGATTTGGAGAGCTGTGTGTGTTCACTCAAAAGATTGGATTGATTATATTGTGAGTGGAGTGCAAAAGTATTTTATATATAAACTAGAAAGAAGGAGAGGGTTTGGGGGGCTTTTTTTCCTGTTATTTTCAGGTTAACTCTAAGAAATTCTGCTATAAAAGTCAAATGTAGTCTATCATCCAATCAGTTTCAACAGGATAATGTAACCCTATATAATAAGTCTTCCTTGGTAAGAAAAGGTTGTTTTTACTCAAATGAGTGTGTTCATACCCCAGGAAAAAAAACTGAGATGGAAGTATACTAAATACATTCCAAACATATTTGTTTCCAAAATATGGATAGAAATATCTTGAACACTTTATGAAAAATTAGCACATTTTAAAAGGTAGAAAAAGATAATATACTGATTTTCTTAATGTGAAGCTTTAATTTTTCTTCTTCTTTTACCTACACCTCTCTCTGTATCATCTTCCTTGAAATACATGTTTGTAATGCTTTTATCACATGTAGAAGATTGTGTTGATTATATATAACTTTTTTTTCCCTCCAGATTGTTTGTTTTCTGAAACTATAAATGGGTTCTATAGAGTTGTTAATAGGTTATTAAAATGGGAGATTTAAGACATCTCGGTTTTCCGGGGGTTTTGTACTGTGGCTTTTATCATGTTTGTAGGTTACTGGCTTTTCACTTACCATGGAATAGTCTAGGCAAGATAAAACATGACTTTCAAACTCAAATATTTTTCCCACAGAATGCCTCCAAAACTCACAAGCCACTTTCTTTTTTTTTTTTTTAATTCTAAATTTTCTTGATGATTTCTGGTAAATTAAACCACTTTTTGTTTAATCCTGTGAATTTCAGTCAAAGCCATATAACTGCACCATTTGTGATGCACTCTCCTCCTTGGCATTGGTATTCAGTTTAACAACACCACACAGGCATTTCTGGCTCTTTTGCAAAGCCACACAGATTGGTGCATTAAGTTTCTTAGCAGTTCAGGGGTTTGATGATAAACTTTTACAGTCAGTGTGATCATACTTATGGTGACAGGAAGAGCTGAGTAATCAGCTAAATGAGGTAGCTCTTTGCAAGTAGGCTGTGCAGTGTATTACCTCTTTCTGTGTTCTATTGCTCCTTTAGTTTGCAACTAGCTGTTTTCTTTGACCAGAAATGACAACAGGTCCCAAGCATTGGGACTAAGCAGCAATGCAGGCTTTCTTAAATATGTAGTCTGGTAATTTGTTCATCATGGTTGCTTACTCTGTATCCTAAAAGTAACATTTAGATTTGAGACTTACAAGGAAAATCAATTGAACTTCTCAACATGCCTATTTAGAAACACCCAATCTAGGTTCTTCCAAGGAAGAAAACTGTGTGTGAAGGAGTTGTGCACCTCCATTTAATTTTTGATAACTGAATGTGTTTGGATACCTCTGTTCTGAGAATGTTCAAAGCTTTTATGTAGAAGGCAAGAGGGAGGGAAAATCTTTACAGCAGGGCAGCTATGATACGAAGGGTCACTCTGATAAATGCATTGCAGTGCTTATTTACTTTTAAACTGGTTTTTTTTCCAGATCCTCCCATTATTCTATGGGCAGTCGAGCTTTTTCCCATGACAGTATTTTTATACCTGATGGGAGAACAGAGAGTGAACAGGCCATCCAAGCAATGTCACAGGAGAACGTTCTAGGAAAAGTCAAAACTCTTCAGGTAAGAAATTATAAGTGGGAAAAGTACTTAAAATGTGGTGGAAAATGTTCTCCAGACTGTGTTATATGTGTATAAAGATGGATTGCTTTTCCAAGAGCCTTGGGGCAATTTCTCAGCCATGTTAAGTTGTCCCGCCAAAATTTAGATAATCTGCAGAAGTTCTAGGTTTGTCTCTTGCAAAGTACAGTAGTGATGCTGCAGACATTTCTGCAGAAACGTCTGTGTCTTGTGGAACTTCTTTGAATTGAACTCATGGTTTTGGTGCATCCTGATCTGTCTGCCTGGATCCTGAGATGTGGTACTGAGAGAAAAAATGAGAGTGGTGGTGGTGGCAGGGAATGGCTTGCAGAGTGAGACCTCTTTGCAAAGCTGTTTTCATTGTACACTTATAGGTATTGCATTTTTTTTCTCCTTTTTCTCACTGTCCTTTCAATGGTTATCATGAAAGGTGGATTTGTTTATCTCTCCAAAGCATAAACAACATTTTTGGGTATTTTCTTCTAAAGAGCTTTACATAACCTGCTTTCCCTTCTTTTCCAGAACTCTCTCCCATTAGTGCTCTAACTAATTTTTTGCTTTACTTCTGTGCCTTTTTAGACCTTGAAAGAGCTGTCCTTCAGAAGCATATTGCACTTTATTGCTCAGGATGCTGACATGTCCTGTCAAAATGCTGATAAATTTTTAACGCTGTGCAAGTGCTGTTACCCTGTAGCTGACTAGTAAAATACCATTGATTTCTTTTACCTCCAAAGTCTATCCGCGGTCCAACTTTTCTGGTGAGTGAGAGATCATGCACAGTAGAGAGTTATGACCTTCAGGATTAAGTTGTTCCTGCTTCCTGCCTGGTGCTGTCAGCAGGCAGAGCACCTGAACAGCACTGGCCATGCTGACTGTGGATGAACTCTGAAGTAGAAATTGCACTAGGGCAGCTCCAATTCCTCTGTGCTGTTTTGTCAGCTTAAATTTCCCTGGGTCAGGTAGATTCAGTGCATGCTGTTTTCCAGTCTGGAAACCATTGCATTTAAAATGACTTATGACTCTGGGCAAAGACTCGAGGTAGTTGGGCCTGTTTTGCACTGTTCTTTGGATGCAAGACCAGAAAAAAACCCAGCTTCTTCAAGGAGCTGTGCCCTTCCTATCTGTTGTATTTGTTGTTTTGGCTTCCATATGTTAGCTTTTCTATGAATAATTTTTCACTTTTAGGAGTGGCTAATTTCAAAACTCACTGATTTTCCCGCTTAAAATCATTGCTGTCACTAAACTGAGAGACGTGATAAAAAGTACAGTTATTGCAGTTGCTAACAGCCATCTTCACTAAGCAAATGGTAAATCAGGAAAACTGAAGCAAAATAGTCCCCTTTGAAAGTCACAACATAAATAGCCAGTCATGCTCTTGGTCACGTGAGCTTGGCTAAGTTGTGGTTAGTGGCATGTATTTTAAAGGGGAGTATTGTTTCAGCTGCTTGATGTCAAAAATGTGCTTGCCTTTTTATTTAAAATTGAAGGGTGGTAGTTAATTTTTGTCACTGTAGTATAGCTGGAACCCAGCCCGATTCATTTTTCCACTTTACTGATGATGGTGAGAACAACTCATTAATTCAGAAAGGAAATGCAGAATAGATTGTAAATGACACTTTTAACTATTTACGTGTTTACACAGGAATTACATACTTATCTAAATGACCATAGATTTTTTTCATAGACCCGTGGAAAGGCTCCCTATAACAAGCCCAGGGGCCACCTCTTGTATCTGTAAAATTTCTACCCAGGACATGACTGTCCCAGTTTCCCTAGCCATGACTTCTGCAACTATTGCCTAAGTTTCAGAACTATATCGTGCTAAAATTGCACATTTTTAGGTTGACCTTACAATTAAGTCCCAGGGCTGATGAGTTATTTTGACTATTGCTTCTGTCTGAAGGCTCTATTCACTCCATAGCCCATCCTTTTTTCCTGCTGTAGTATTCTATGAGACAGCATTTGCTGTATGATTTTCCAGTCACAGAAAACACAGATACTCAGTCTCCTGTTATCAGAAGCTTGTATCTACTTTAAAGTCCCTTTCTGCAAGCTCACTCCAACAGGGAACATCTGTATTTTTCAAACTGGTGGAATAAGAGGAGACAGTTCTCTCTTTTGAAGATCACTCCACTCGTTAAAGCCACTTCTGAGGCCAGTTCCCAGTCCCATGTCATTGCTATGCCACCAACATGACTGTGGTTTGGCCCAGCCTTGTATGTCATAGTGGAAGCACTACACTTCCAGTTTCCATTTACCAGGGAGATGCTCTTCAGTAAAGAATTGTTGCCAGGATTCAGTGTCCCATGCTGACTCTGAATTTGCTGCATTCAAACAGACATCAAAAGCTCTGCAGATTTTAACCCTTGTCAGGATTTTTTGGGGGGTGGTACAGTAAAAATTTCTGGAAAACTTAAATCTTTTTTTGAAAAAGTCACCATGCTTATAAGTGAAACAGACAGTGTGGTGAAAAGGGTTTTGAAGTCAGAGAAGTGATGCAAGCCACTTAATATTAATGGTGCTGGATCTCGTTCTGGGGACCACCAAATGTTTCTTCCTTCTTGCCTTGCCTTTCTGCTGATTCTGGAGTGTTGATGAACCCACAAAAAATGTTGTGTAGTGGAGCACTCTGTAGCAGTCTGGGCAGCTGGCCAGCACGTGCACTGGGTCAGCTTCTTATTGTGGGAATCCGCTCTTCATGAGTATGTGTGCAAGGTAAACGAGTTCTTTCTGGAATTGCTCTCATTTGTTTTTATTGCTTTTCAGATTGGCAGCATTTATCTTATCATGCTTTCCGTAACTGGATTTGTTCATGTTCAAAGGTTTTAGTGTGTGCTAGAAGTCAGGCTGAGAAAAGCCTGACCTCTTGTTAACCTCCAAGAGCCTTTGTATAACCTGAAGTTATTTCATGCTGGCTCAAGCCATCTGCTGTTGTAAAAGCAGTCTTCTTCTTGTCCTTTGGATCTGCTGAGTTTTATCTTTACCTAGTTTGTAAGATCCAGTGTGGAAAGCTGCCACAAAGAGGTGGTACCCAGGCATTGGTACTCTTAATGCTGGATTCTTTTAGTTTCTGGTGATCTCTTGGTTTATTTCTGTGAATGAGACACCAGGAATGTTTAAAATGTGAATCTCTCAGAGTGTCAGAGAAAAAATAAACTCTGAGAGCTTGGTTTCATCCTTGCCATTCATAGGTTAGTGGGGTTTTTTCCTTCTATCAAAGTGTCTTAGAACTACTTCCTCGTATTTTGTAGCTATGATTCTTCTTCCTACCACTGATATGTGCCAGAAATGGTCAGCAAATGACCAGAAGACAGGGATTTTTTTCAGACTCACAAAAACTACAGGTAGCAAAATGGAACCTTGTTTAGAACATTAGCATCGTGAAGTATCTAAGCAATTCACTCCCTTTTGCTATGAGAAGATCATGGTGTAGCACTGTTGCTACCTCTGGACACAGGTGAACAGCTTGCTCACTGAGAGCATCTTGGGTCACCTGGGATCCGTGAGGCTGCAGCAGTCAGCTGCAAGGAATATTAAAGGTTGAACATGACATAAGGCTTATGGCATTTAGGAACCACTGGGTTACATCCTTTCTGTTTCATCTGGCCACGTGGCTTAAAACAAACAAGCCCTCTGCTCTGTAAATTTATAAAACACCCCTTTATTACACAGATATAATAATATATTTCTTGTGAATCCTGCCTTCTTGGTCAAATGCTAAAGGACCACTTCTAAAATTCACATTCCCTGTCTTTCTAATTATGAATGTCCCTGTTCGTTTTCTTCCTGTCAGACCTAATGACTGTTCAGTTTTGCATTGCATTTCTTTCAGTCATTAGCATTATCTTAGCTAATGATCAAGCCAGTGCTTCCCCTACTGTGTGTTGAACATCTGTATTCTACCAGCTGTTCCCATCGTTGCTTCTGTTTAATATTGCACAGATCTCAACAAGGCTTCAGACTCATTTGCCGAACCTCAAAGCTGCTATCTTTTAACTTGATGCTCTGCATTTTTCAGAACTGGGAGTGAATTTTCACTGCTTGATTGCCTAGCTTAGTACTTCTTACAATTAATTTCTTTGTTATTTCTAGCGCCACTGCAGCCTAATTGTTTTCTTAATATTTGAAAATAGTTTTTACTTTATAGACTGAATTTATCATTTTTTCTTAATCCTTCTAGCATTTCTTGGGCGGTCTCTCTTTTTCCTGTGATCATAGTAAGCCCTGAAAATGAGCTTCTGTTCTCCTTCCTTGCATCTGCTTTGCTTGAGGAGAGACTCAGGTAACAAATGCCACAGACGCAGTACCTTCAGGCTTCTCTATAAGGTCTTGCTCTTTACACATGAATATCTGTAAGTGGTCCATTGCCACTGTATACCAAAATCTTAATTTGTGTCTGCAAATACACATCTCTAGAGATCCATTTAAAATTTGCTTCTTCACCATTCTTCTATTTTGGACTCTCCCTAAAATTTTCTCCAGGTGTAATGTCTGAAACAATGCCTTCCCAGCAATGGACAGTGGAATAGTTCCCTTCCTGCATATTACAACCAAAACATCTGTGCTAATACTTATTTTCCTCATTTTCAATAGGTTTCCATGTTAATCCTGCACCTAGATTACTTTCTAAAGCCTCCAGCCATACTTCTGACGTTATGCTTTCTAATTTATTCTCTCTGATAAAAAAACCCCACCAACCTATGTGGAACGTTTCATTTGTTTAGATATGCTGCAGTTTTTTCTGTTTGGATTAAGAAGTGGACTCACTTCTATAGAAAGAACAATTAGGTGAACTGTTTTCTCAGCCTAAAAAAGAAATTATATGAGAGAATATGATTGAGATGTGTGAAATCATGAGTAGGGTTAGTAAAATGCACAGAGGATAATCACTCAGCCTTACACAGCATGAGAACACAAGAGCATCAGTTGAGACTACTAACACCTCCAAACAAAACTCCTACTACACTGCTACTTGTGAAATATTTATAAAAGTTCAAAGAGCAATGAAACAAATTCATAAAAGAAGAGTTCCCAATTGGATATTGATTCCGAAAGTTCTCAGATGCCACAAATCATTGGAGCATTTACAAAGATCATCCCAGTACGGGCTCGCTCTGTTCTTATGTATTCCCAAGGCATTTTGATTTTTGAGTCATTCTGAGAGACTGTACAAGACCAACTGGAATTTCAACACTGTGGCTCTTCTTGGGACAAGTATTGATTAAGTCATTATTTTTCAATTATACATAAACTTAATTTCATTTAATTTTCTTAACATTTGGGCATTGCAGACAGATGTGAAAAATAGGTATTTAGATGGAAGGCAAAACCTGACAAGCTTTTCTTGTAAGACTTGTTTGAACGGAACTGGTTGAAATAGTACACTCTTTTAATGATTTTTAACTGAACAGAGTAAACAGCTCAGCGGATCCGGTTTTGGATTCAGTCCAGGCTCAAAGCCATAAGAATGATGTGGGTTCAGCGGCCTCAATCCAACAGGCGTGCAAGCAGGCATGTACACAGAAGAGGAGCCAAATGGGAAGAGGAGCCAAATGGGAGTAAAAGAGGAGATGTACAGCCTGGTCTGGGCTCCCTGCTGGTTAATATGGAAAGCTTGTTCTGTGGCATTTCCTATGCAAATGCAAAGAGAGCTTTGGAAGTCTGAGCTTTTTTTATTTGCTGCAGGTGCCAGACAACACAGAGCAATTTAAATTAGGAGCTTTATTTCTGAAGTTATTAATGGTAAGCTGGTGTCAGTTAAATAGTATCACATTTTAGCAGATTATTTTGCATGAAATAGAAATGTGCCTGTGTCATGGTCCAGCTATTGAGGAAGATTTTTAAAATTCGATGAGTGCAAACTTTTTTGTTTTTCTAAATTCCTAGTATTTATTTGCCTGTATTAGATGTGCAGCTCTGCCCCTTGCCTCTCGCTGAATGGCACCACACTGATGGCCAGGTTGTGTGTGAATAGGCAAACTCTCATGAATCTTATAGAAACCCCATGAATCTTACAGAAAAAAAAAACAACAAACAACATTGTGGATGAGGTAAACCTGTCCTGGATCTGTGTGTGGTTTCTCCAACCGCTTCTTCATGGTATAAGTGTCATGTGTGGTAGCCGTGTTGTCTTGGTGCTGAGAATGGTCTGTAAGTCCTGTGGAATGCTTGTCCTCTGGCTGCAGACTGAGGGACTGGGAATGCCCACCGGAGCTGGTAGGGCTGGCAGGCACATATCGTTGGCAGATCAATTTCAGAGCAGGATGGGTTGTTTCTGGCTGCTAAATTACAAGCCTTCTTGCACAAACCAAAAGAGACCAAAGCCATTTCACTGAGCCCAGTATGCATCTGTGGAGATTTCCAAAACGGTATGTCAGTGCAATGGGAGAAGAACAAAATGTCATGCCTGCAGCTTCTAGTGACTGGCATTGCAAATAATCCTGCTTAGACAGCAATTGTCCACGCACTGTCAGCACAGGGAATTCTCAGGTACAGAGGATCTATAGTTTTGTGTTCAGGAATACATGTCTAACTGGAACTTTTGAGAAATTTAAAGCAGATGCTCCTTTTCAGGGATTATGGCCTCTTGCAGCTTAAATTGATGTGTCTCTTCTCCCTGGGTTAGACTGTGTTCTTCCAAGTAAGAGTTGTGGGTTTTTTCTTTTCATTCATGGATGATGAATTTTTCTAGGATTTTTTGACTGACCAGGTAGTGAATGTATCAGTATGATATTTTTGTAAGAGAGGATAATTGCATTATGGTTACAATATAAGCACATTTTTAAAAAAAGTCAAGGAGCAGGTTTAATATCGCTCTTTAAAAGCAATAAAAGTAAATTTGCTCAGTAGTTCCAATAAGTTAATTGAGATTTGACGTTTGGTCATTTGGTATTTAGTATCAGTTTTAGAGGCTAGAATGTGCTGAAAGAAACTGGCCAGTGGAGAACTATTGGTGGAGAGGTTTGTTGGGAGTTTTTTTAAGCTACATTTGATCAAAAAGGGCCAGTAAATGTCCTGGAAGAATACAAGGGCTACCAGAGTTTTTTCTTCAATCTTCAAACTAATTTATGCAGTCTGAACAAACAAACTTTTAAAGCTTTGAAGTAATTAGGGAAAAAACCCAAACTCACAACTGTGTACAGTCTATAAATATTGAGGACAGCCTATTTCTTGGAAATATCAGGAAAATATAATTTTAAACTTTTATACACACAATTTTTTAGAGCGGAGCCCTCAAGCATCCTTAATGGCAGTTAAAAAGACCATTCTTTTTCAAGCACAAACGATTCTCCACAATTGGTGACAACCCTCTGTCACCAAACAACTCCCACCAAGCATTGCACACACACTAAACCAAGAATTTGGTTAGAAGATTGAGAGGGTAACACACCGTACCTTCCTCCAAAACACATTGCAAGCAATATGTAATGTGTGCATGTTGTCACCATGGAATAGAAGCACAAGCCCTCAGTTTCTTGGGTGCTTGCTCAGATAATGATGACAGTTCTCATTTTCTGCCTGGGAGAACTATTTGTCTAGAAATACGACTTTAAGAAGAGGAAAGGAGGAACCTCAACTTAGAAAACACATTATCAAATTAAAAAACTGTTAAATAATTTTCTGCCACCATCAGAGGACCCGCAGAAATCAGAATTAGAGCCTTCACACTGTCTCATATAGGCCCATGTGCCCACTCCAGCTCCCATTTACACAATGGAAGCAAGTCAGAATTGCACTGCTAGCATGAAAGCTGTGGAGGACTTGGTGAAACCCTTGCCTTTAGATTATGGGCGCACTGCCAGTAACATAGGTGGGAATGAAAGCCTGCCATTCAGAACTGCCCCCTATGCCAAAATGGTGTATGATATGAACTTCACCACTTCCTGCCAGAATTCAAATGGGCATAAATTACTCACTCTAACTCGATGACGAGACTGGGGAAAAACTATTCTAACTTAATAATCTGATTATGAGGAGTTTCTTCATGTACTTGTTGTCTTAATAGTTCAATACGGAAATCTATGTTTTTTGGGGTAACATGGATAAACTTCATAAGAGCCTAGCCCACTGGGCGACGATAGCAAGCAAGACTGATCTGATCTGTGTCTTTTTAGAGGATATCTTTCCTTGCCAACTGCTCACCTGAGACATGCTGCTAATTCTGTGCTATAGGGAAAAAAAAGGTCTTTGTTTTATATGCTATCTACTCCAGTCTTCTACAGTTCTCAGTGGCAAACTTGTGTCAGGGGATTGTGTGAGTACCTAACATTTCCAATGAGTAGAAGCTGCACAATTGAATTACTTGTTCATAGTTTCACAAGACAGAAATGGGAGAAGTCTTTTGGATAATTTTCTGTGCTTGAAAGACAGCAAAGCAGGAAAATAACTCCATAGTCCCTTCCTTCCTAATTGAGAATGATTCCCTGAAATATTTCAGGAAGAGAATGTACCTTACTCCATTTACATGTTCCTTACTCCATTAGCTCCTTCTAGAGAATTTCTTCTAACTCTTTGCAAAAGGTTCACTTTCAAAGTCTGTATGGTGTCTCTGCAGTAGCCAGAGCCTCAATTTCTCTAACTCACCGCGTCAGAGGACAGATATTATATGGTACTTATTTTATTCATCTTCCGCTTGATGTAATTCAGGAGTACTTTCTTGTAACCCTTGAGAGAAGATTACATTACAAACCCTTACCAGTTAAAACTTCTGATTAAACATTACAATAAGGATATCTTTCAGAACTGAAGATATATGAGGTGCAGGTTTTGAGGGTTGGAGAAGAAAAAAGTTGCCTTTTGGGGTAGTTTTAGTTTCTCAGTGTACACGTGGCTTATAACCATATTTCTTTGCAACAATAAGTCTTCGTAATTAGCTGTTATAAACAAAGTCTTAATCTAGAACATAGATTAAAAAAATAGATGAAGTGTTTCAAAGTTCACAATAAGTTTGCAAAAGTTGGCAGCACTGTCAAGAACTCAAGTTGATCCACCAAAATCAGAAATCACATAGCAAATTCCTGACCTTGGTCACTTTGTGGTGCATGCTGGACTTGTCTTGTTTTGCTTATAATATAAATACCTTTTTACCATTGTTGTTGGTTTTTTTTTCCTTTTTTTTTTGTTTTTCAGCAACAGTTGGCCAAGAATATAAAATTTGGGCAGCCTCCACAAATGACAGTTTCTGCGAGGACAATGGGAGAAGCAAACACTAGTATAGAAGAGGATGTGTTGCTCAGCAGCACCATGGAGATTGAGGCTCAGCAGGACACGGTGATCTCAGACAGTGGTAATAAAGTAAGCACTTTAAATTGATGTGTTCATGGCATTGTAGTAGTACTAAAACAATAAAGTTCACTGGGACATAGCAGAAGTTTCCAGTGAGGCATAGCAGAGCTCAGTGGGCTGTTTCATATGGGAGGGTTCTCTCAGCTCATCCTTCTTGGACTGGTGGGAAGCATGCTCTCAGCATCCTGAGCCAGGTCACACAGATTTACCAGTTTGAGTGTTTGCTCTGAACTTCAGCAGTGCAGATATCACTTGCAGTGTAGCTAGAAGACAGGAGAATTTTCTGAGACAGAAAATATGTTGAAATATGGACTTTCCAGTAAGGAAAGTTGTTCACAGCATCAAGTGGCAAAAAGGAAAATTATTCCAAAACAAAAAGGGTCTTGAGCCTAAATCTGTAAAATCCTAGGTCTTAGGATAAGTATCCATATTTCTCATGGACAGGAATCAAAGGCAAAGAAGGGGGAGAAGAATTTTGAATGCTCCCTAAATTCAAATGTCCAGTATAAGTAAAATAATTCTTCAAATTATTCATGAAGATTTTTATATCAGGAGCTGTGGAGGTGTCCAGAAGGGTCTTGTTCAAACAGTGAAGAAACACAGTGACTGAGGAAAGGTTTCTGGAAGTCCCTAAGGCAAGACTGGTTGTGTGTGTTGCTGAAATGCCAGAAAGGAGCACAGGGAACAGAGAGACATCCTTCCGTGCCTGAAGAAGGCTGGCTTTGTGCCTGGGAACCCTTGGGGAAGACATGCAGCAGCCACAGTGTACATACAGCCCTTAAGATCCCAGTGGGACACGGGGGCATGAGCCTCTGCACATGTTCACTAGCACTAGTGCTGGCTGTGTGAAAGGCAAAGGCAGGAAACGTCCTCTGCAGCTCATGCCTATATTCAGCCAAACACACAGAAGGGACACTTATGGCCAAGGTGGCCAAAATTCTTCATCAGTCTTTAAGGGGCTCCTGTGTGACCACTTCCTTCATGGTTGTGGTTGGATTTGTCAGGGAGCCAGGCATTTGGGTAGGACCTGCACACTCGCACCACTCCCTTGGCAGTCTGGAAGGATAAAAATGAAGCCAAAGTAAGATATATTTTTTTCTGCTTCACAAATACTCCCTTCTAAAGCAATCAGTTAAGGTGAACCAAGAACATCCTGTGTACCTCAGAGCACAAGATATGCAGTGGGCCCATGGACAGGTTTTGGCTATTTACCCTATGTACCCCAGTACTAGGTGTGAGCCTGTGTTTGAGACAGCCTTCTTGCTGGATCCTGCAGGAGACCCTCATGTCACCTGGTGATCTCCAGCTTGAAGGAGACAATAGTTCAGCACTGAAAAACACTATAGTATTTTTGTGCAATAAGGAGGGAGATATTCAGTCCGTACCACCTACTCTTTTAAACACTACATTTTGAAACAAAATGACCATCCCTTTGCATAATTCTCTTCCAAATACAGAAGAAGCGGACCTCCCTATTCAGAGGTGATTGTAGACACAAACAAACCAATGCTATATGTGTAGTGTCAGCCAGAGCACTCGGTAGTTTCCTTTTGTTTCTGCACACTACTCATTACCTGTGCTACCAGAGATTTCTGGTGCATGGCAGCTTCCCTGTTTTCTGCCCCTGTCTCTTCTGTTGGCCTTGTAACTCCTGGGTGTGTCTATCTGCATAGGTCCTGGGGTACAGGGTGGCTTCTGTGAAGAAGGGGTGGCCAGGACCACATAGCGCTGCTCTACTTTGAATAGGTTTCCTGTGATGCTTTGTGACTTTTGATTTTCCTGCCTGACTAACTTGGATTGATGGCGAGAGTTCGGGGTTTAATTTAACCTGTATTTGTGAAGCTGATTTTTTTTTAGTCTTTATACTAACAATCATGTGTACCTGGTGTAAAGGGGTCCAAACATTCATTAGGTTATGGAGTAATACTGTGATAGAATATTTAAAACCAATGTTTCTGGGTATGATGGATGCTGCTTCAACCCCTGTGCCTTATAAATTGCCTGCTGTGAATGGCTTGGAGAGAAGCAGTAGCTGAAGAGTTCTAGTCCTCCAGGCTTCCATCACTGTGGGGTCATTTAGCTCTGTAAGAAGAGGAGTTGTCAAGAGCATGGAGTTGAAACTCCTTGTAGCAGAGGTAATGCCCAACCAGGTTACTATATTATTTCCTTATGCGTAGGTCAGGAGAAAATAAAGTCATTAAGACCTGATCAAAATCCTACAAAGATGTACTCTTTATTGAGTTTTGAAACCTGGTGATCTTGTTAAGAAAACCTGGGTGTTTTGCCTTTTGTAGTGTTTCGTAACAGCAACTGCTTCTGTATAGACAGCAGTGATTCAAAGAGCAGCAAAGAGAAACTCATAGCATGTAGGAACAAGAATTGTTTATCCATCAGTCCTGTAGTGATAGGAAACAGGGTAAAAATCCTATCCTAACATGCATGATTTCACAAGTTCTTTGATTCGTATTTATTAGTTCCTTTATATTTTAGTACTTGTCTGTGGTAATCTTCTTTTCTAGGCCACTGACACTCCAGCTTTCTTGAGAACGATAAATTTGCCTGGAACAGGACATGAAGTGGAAGAAAAGGTAAAAGTTTACATTTGATTTGCACTGAATTACATTCTAATTTTAGATATTAGAAGCCTGGCAGTTTTTGGGTTTGGACATATTTCATTGTTTCATTGATCATCCAAGATTTTGTGAGCATCATGCAGTTCTGGGGCTACTAAATAAGCAATAACTAAGATTGAGAAATCTGTGAGAGCTGATTGCAGGAAACAGCAGGACTCAGTCTCTGCCAGTCTTGCAGCATTCCTGCATTTGATGTATTAATTACAGAGTTGTAATTTTCGTAAGTACTTCTACTACTTTGTTATGCTGGCATGTAATTCAATAAGCATATGCAAAATATTCCTTCAGCTTTTAAGTAATTGGTTCCCTGATTAGCATGTGTTTAACCTCAGAAGATTACAGAGCTGTCTTGAAAACAATGTATGTGAGTGTCTTTCCTTACAGAAGATGTTTTCTCCTTTTTTTTTTTTCCCCATTCTGTCTTCTTTTTCCATTTGGATTATGCCAAATCCAAATCTTGGGATGATAGCTTGGTGACTTATATGAGAGATTGATGACAGGCTCACTCTTACGTGGCTAGACATACAGTTCCACTGTATTTATTCATGAGAGGAATCTCACTGAATCACTTTGCTTATGTTTGTACTTTCTGAACCCAAGTATTTGAAGGGCACAAGAGAAAAAAAGAAAAGCACCCATCAAATTCAATGTTGTCTTATTTGATTTTTTTGCTGTTTGGTGCTAGCTTGGACAACTCCATATGACTTTGGAGGGAAGGTTTTCCATAGGCACTATGCCAGTCTGGCATCCAATACTGCTGTCATCTCCCATGCAGATAGTACAGCTCTGTAGCTGTTCTGTTATAATGCTTAGATAAGTCAATCTGATTTGCTTTTGCCTAAAGTGTATAATTTGAATTATTTAAAGATGTAGATCTTTTTTTCATGGTAAGCAAACTTAAAAATGTCCCAGTGTTTGATGTTGCTTAAAACCTTGACTGTGCCCCTCCCTCCCATTCCCAACAACTTCAGAGTGGTGCTAAAATGTGCAAAAACTTCAATTAGAATGGTCTAAGTAATTTTTTACATGAAAACTATAAAAATGTATAGAGTGAAAATGAGAAAATATTAGAACTGTAACTTTCATATCCAAATGTTGAGAATTATGTAATGGAAAAACAGGGTTTCAAGTATTTTCTGCTACTAACTCCTCTGAATTCAAAACTGCAAAGACTTTTGTGCGTGTTTCATTTATTTATTTATTTATTTAATGGAACAAATAGCTTACTAATAGTTACTTGTGTTTATGATACAAACAGGTCATTCCAGTCAAATCAGCTCGGCCAAAAAGACAATTTTCCTGTTCTGGCACAATTGAAACAATCAATTTGGATTCAGTTCCCCAGGCTGTTGCTCGTCTAGACAACAGTGCAGCTAAGCACAAGCTGTCAGTGAAGCCAAAAAAGCAGCGGGTATCAAGGAAGCACAAGAGATTAACAAAGGTATTAAATGACTGGTCAAACAGCAAGAGGAGAGGAATTACTTTTGAAGCTCAGTAAAATAACCATAACTGAGTGCACCAGGAGCTATAGACATAGGACTGTCTTAAGATGTGATTAACACTTACTTGAAGTCAAGAGAGAGACCTTCAGCTGAAACCCCACTGGAGAGAAGATGCAAAGAAGTTTTAATATTTTCGGTTGAGACAAATACTACTTAAACCTGAAGTACTTGCACTGGGATTTCACACTGAGAGAGCTTTTTGACTCTAGTTTTTCAAGTAAAATCTTTAGGTCATAGAGGCCTGAAGATATTTGTCACTGTTAATACTGCCCTGGTATAGGCAATTAGATAATGCAAAATTTGATTGGGAAAAAATTAGATTCTCTAAAACTGGTGTGGGTTGTGACAGGGAAAATATCCTTGTCTTATAGAAAAGAATAAGACTTAAGTAATGTAGCTCTTGAAGCAGCTATAGAGTGAGTTATCAAATTCTTTATACATTGACTGCACATTTCCTACTTTTTATCCTGACATCTTACTAGTGCTTGTAAATGGGACAAAACTACTAAACTACACAGGGTCCAGGAGAGGTCACTGTCCTTTCTTCCGCACCATTGTACTTGCATTTATCACTCTTGCAATGAAGAATTTAAATTTAAACTTCTTGTTCATACAGAATGTTTGAGTGGGGCGAAATGATGGCTCAACAAATGATAGCTAGACAGGACATTAGCTGAGCTGTTTTCCTCAAGGGAAGTGCTGGGAAGCACTCTTCGGGTACAGCTCATCAGAATGTGTCACTACAGAGACAAGGAGTAAGCTGTGAAGAGGATCTGCAGTTTGTTGCCATTGCTGGGCTGTGGGGCAGGCACGGAGACCTGGTCAGGGGTGATCACACACCTCAGTACAGAGCAGTGCAGTATTCTGGGGAGCTCTAGGTTTGTTGTCCATATGTGTTCCCATGGTTCTTGCAATAGGGCTGGAGTCTCAGCACAGCTAATGAGGAAGATATCTTGGCTCAGGATTTGTGAAAGGCAGCAAATTGTGTTTCCCTGAGCAGTGTTCTTTCCTGGCTACCGTTGCAGAGCTCTTTTCTGCAGGCAACAGCTTCTGTCTCTGCAAGTAAGAGCTAGATTTGCCATGAAAGAACTGGCAAAACAATGCCCTTAAGCAGGCGTTAATTATTTCAGTCTTGAAGGATGGTGTTCTGCATAGTAGAACAAGCATACAAAACTTGTACTCTATTCCTTGAACTTCTGTAAATTTGAAAGGTCAGGTCTTAATGTACACCAAATGGTGATTCAATATTTAGCATTATACTGTTATCCCTGTTGGGATGTTTTCTTTCTTTTAAAGGCTATCATCCAAATACGTGAGAGACATGGGATCTATGATAATGTGATTCATAAATTGGGTGGGGGTGTTTGCTCTGATCTAAATCACTGTTTAGCAAAAGTGTTTTGCATTTGCAACTCTTTGTTCGCGGTAAAGAATAACAAGCCAGAAGGCAATATTCAGTAACTTGAAACTTGTCTTCCAATTTTAGGGATCACAAAGTTTAACAATAACAGAATTTGAGCCAGAGGACCTGGAAACTGAGCTGTATGGGGACATATACCCAGGTTATAATGGACACTTCACAGCAGACAAGCTAATCCAGGGCAGAGATGAGCAGAAGCAGCTTCAGCTTGCAGAGGAGAAAAGAATTGAAGATCACTGGGGAATCCTTGAGGCTGAAAGGATAAGACAGATTGTAGAAATGGAAGAACAAAGAGAAATGGAAGAACAAAGAGAAATGGAAGAAAAAAGGTGCCAAGAACTTGAACAAATGCGCAGAGAACAAGAGAAAAGGTGTTGTGAAGAAGAGAGAAGGCAGTATCTCCTTGAGGGAGAGACATCTTTGGAACCAAAAGAGCAAGCATGCCATAAGGAGGAGAAAAGACTGATGGAGGCTGAAAAGAGGCAAGAGCTGGAGGAGGAGAGGTGCCAGCAACTGGAGAAGCAAAGGCAGAAGGAGCTGGAGGAACAGCAAAGTCGAGATCTGAAGGTGCAGAGGCACCAGGAACAGGAGGAGCAACAGAGACGAGAGCTGGAAGTTCAGAAGCTCAAGGAACATGAGGAGCAAGAGAGACAAGAGCTGGAGCTGCAGAAGCTCAGGGAACAAGAGGAGCAAGAGAGACGAGAGCTGGAGCTGCAAAAACTCAAGGAACAGGAGGAGCAGCAGAAACGAGAGCTGGAGGACCAGAGGTGCAGGGAACGGGAAGAACAACACAGACAAGAGCTAGAGGAGTGGAAGCACCAGGAACAAGAGGAGCAAAGACTTCAGGAATTGGAGGATCAGAGGCACCAGGAATGGGAAGAGCAGAAGCACAAGGAGCTGGAGGAGAAACAGAGACAAGAGCTGAAGGAGCAGAAGAGGCTAATGCTGGAAAAATTAAGGCAACACGGGACTGAAAAAGAGTATTTAGAGGAAGAAGAAAGAAATTGGCTGGAGAAACAAAAAGAACTCAAGGAACAAAATAAGGAAGAAGTACAGATAGAAGAGAAAGAGCTTCAAGACACTGAAATAAAACTGAAGGAGAAAGAACCTGACAGCCTTAAACAAGAGAAGAAACAGGATGAACAAAGGCAGCATTTGAAGGAGGATGGTGAAAAGATAGAGAAGGAACAACTCCAGCAAGTACTGGATAAGAAAAAGGAACAAGAAGAGCAGAGGAAACACAAGCTTACAAAGCAAATGCACATGGAAAGTTCAGAGGGTGTGCTACAAGATGAACTGAAGCAGCAGAAGGAACAAAATGGACAAGAATGGAACAAGCTGAAAGAGCAGAAGGTAGACACAGAAGGACAAAACCTTCAGCAAAACCAAGAAGTATCCTTGGAACAGCCACAGGACAAGGATCAGTTGTGTTCTGGAGGGGCTGATAGGGATCCAGTAAAGGAGAAGCTCCAAGAAGCATCAAGAGCCCAAAAACACAAACAGCCAGAAAAAGGGAATAAAGCAGCAGAAGAAATGCTGGCCCAGAAGCTGAAGAGAGATGTTGAGGCTCAGGAGCAAAAGCGTATAGGAGAAGAACTTCGGTGGCAAGAGGTAGATGAAAGACAAACTGCATCCAGACCCTTCACATTTCAAGTGTCTTCTGGAGATAAACAGATCATTTTTCAGAAAGTAAATCTGAGTCCCGTCATGCCTGCCAAAGGAACAGGACTCTCTTCTCCGTCTATCAAAGACTGTAGGGTGCACACTACCAGTAAGGGCTCTCATACCCTCCCATCATCAGGGTGTGTACCCCACACAGCTATTTTGGTTACTGGAGCACAGCTCTGTGGCACAG
Source organism: Campylorhamphus procurvoides (assembly GCA_013396655.1). NCBI lineage: Eukaryota > Metazoa > Chordata > Aves > Passeriformes > Dendrocolaptidae > Campylorhamphus > Campylorhamphus procurvoides. Next base: position 155,398 of record WBMV01007256.1, read on the forward strand.
CAGTCAACCTGAACCAGATTAAGGACACAGCTTGCAAATCATTACTAGGCCTCACAGAAGAGAGGAAAAATGTGGATATTCCTTCACCAGAGAAGTCACAGAAAAAAAAACAGGATCCCAAACCTAGCAGCAGTAAAATTAAACATGCGCAAGAGACATTGAACAACCAGGCTGTACTAGCTGAGTGGGCTTCTATCCGCTCCAGAATCCTAAAGAATGCAGAGAACAACAAATATGAGAGAGACCGAGTAAGTGTCTGCAGGCACAGTGATGACTGGACACCCCGAGGACGGGGTGGTCCCCATGGCAACTTGAGGAAAACCCTTTCTGCAAATGCAAAGTTCTCAATAACACCAGCATGGCAGAAATTTTCAGAAGCTTCAAAAACCAACTCAGATGCTGAGAATGGAAGTGTGGCAAAAGGCAATGAAACAGTGGCTGTGGGGAGAACCACTGGCTCATCCACTGATTTGAAGGAGGATGTGGCTACCACTTTTAAAGATAATTTAGCTGAAAAGGCTAAGGAGAAAATGGAAAGCCATAGTGAACTGATAGACAATACAGAAGGCTGTAAATTTGCAAAAGATCTTCCATCTTTCCTTGTTCCAAGTTTTCCTCATGCACCAGGTAAAGAATTACCCCAGACAGAACTTACCAGTGCTCTGGAAAGTCATCAAAATAACAGCACAAAAAAACCAGATAAAGTGTCACCAAATGGAGAAGAAAATGTTTCTCCTTTTGGGATAAAGTTGCGAAGGACAAACTACTCTTTACGTTTCCATTATGATCAACAGGCAGAGCAGAGGAAAAAGAAAAGATACAGTGCAGGAGACAGTTTTGATGGTGTGCCTGACCCACTCACCTCAACAGAAGGTGAGAAAGAATCCACCGTTTTTGCTTCACAAGAGAGTACATCCCCTGACCTGGGGAGAGCAAATGTCCCTGGTAATTTAAAAGACTCTTCAATTACTGTGACGGAGTTTTCACAGCCAGCAGGCACACCAGTGGTCCCACCAGTCACTGGCCAGAGTGCTTTACCTGCTCATGAGAAAGCAGCATGCAAGTCAGTGGTCCCACAGAAACCTGCTTTAGCTCCAAAGCCCACCAGCCAGACCCCACCACCATCTCCTCTCTCTAAAATGAACAGATCAAACCTATCTGAAACACTGGGGCAAAGGGTGGTTAAAGCTGAATCAGATGGTGGCTGGAGAAAAGAGGACAAAGCAAATGCAGCGCACCCCACACTGTCTGATGAGTCCAAAAATGAAGAGGAAGAAATCAAAGAAAAGAAATCATTTTTCCCATCTTTAAGTATTCCATGGAGAGAAAAAAATGACAAAAAGCCAGAGCCACTGAAGAAAGGTATGTATTTTTCAAAGCACATTCAGCTGTTGTCTGCTTTTCCAAAGCGGAATACTGGATCTCCAGAGGAAGACATTTGGTCCTAAGCTATAATTTTTACCTGGCATGTTTTAGTGGAGGACCACTGCTTTGCTTAGAGTTGTCTGAATGAGTGAGAATTCCCATCCCCACAATTTAATTCAGAAACACACAAGCTCAGTGTGTCCAGTGTGACCTGCATAAGAAAGTTAATTTCAGGGAGGGAGCAGAACTCTGTGTGTGTGTGTTTTCCTTGGTAGAGAAGTTAACTGGTTAGTCAGGGGATGGACCCTGTGGTCCATGTGTAATGGTGTCATCAGAGCAGAGCGTGTAATTTTTGAAATTTACATTTTGTTTCTATTTTTTAAGAGAATGTTATCTAGCTTAAAAAAGTATTGAGATTTAGGTCCCTTTATTCTGGGCGAATTCTATTACCCAATATAGTTGAGCACAGGAGTCTGTTGTAGAGGCACACTTCAGTAATGGAAACAATTATAGTAGCCATAGTGGCTCTTCAAAGAAGAGTTGAAAGCCCTTGTGTGCTGAAGTACTATTCTGTACAAGAAAGAAAATTACTCTTTCAGCATAAGGACACTCAAAAGAGCAAGGCAGGAATTCAGCATTTCATTGGGACATGCTAATTTTTTTCATTCTTGAATTTTGCAAGAATCAGGACACCTCTAAAACCATAACTAAGTGGAAGTGCTGCTTTTTGTTTGTTTTGTGGTTTGGGAGGGGGGTTACAATTATTTGCACTTTTGACTTCTAATTTTTTAAAATGAGGATTTATGGAAACTAATTGGAGGTACAGCTGCTATCTGGGAGAGCAGGGTCTGCACCAGCTGAGGTTTTCTGCGCTCACTGAGCTCTGCAAAGGCACCTTTGCATGCCCGTGCTGCTCCCTGCCACTCACAGTTCTGTACAGCTTCAGACTACAGAAAACCAAACGCACAAGTGACAATTCAAAAAAAAAAGTTTTTATAGCAGAGGCTGAATTTACAGAAGTATATAATTTTATTCCCCTTCTTTTGACTGAAGTTCAGACACTCTTATTCCCTTAATTATGGCTGAAAAATCAGGGAACTGAAGTATGTAATGGATGGATCCCTTTCATCAGTCATAAACCATCAAGGCAAGGGTATCACTTTCACCAAATTTCCCACTCAGTGCAAATATTTGTAGTAAATAAGACTGTAAATCTGGAGTAGGATTTTTTCACAAAAAAAAAAAACAAACAACAAAACCCAACAAACAAAAACCCCAAAAACCAACCAACCAACCAAAAAAAACAAACACAAAAAAAGATACATTTCAACAGCTCTATGAGTATGTTGAATTAGGTCTTATTCCTGAGGCATAAGATCTGTGTCAGGATTTGCCATGCAGTCCACGAGGGTCTGTGACTGACATGGCAGTCGATGGGCTTAGCTTCTGTGTTTTCACAAGGTAGGGAGGTTGTAGAGGTTTTCTCGAGACAAGAGATGTCTGTTGCTCAGTCAATTCTTGTCATGTTTTCTTTCAGAAAAGCCTGTCCTCCAGAGCAGGCACTCCTTAGATGGCTCTAAATTTATGGAAAAAGTGGAAACTTCACAACCGCTTTGGATTACATTAGCACTGCAAAAGCAAAAGGGATTTCGTGAGCAGCAAGCCACAAGGGAAGAGAGGAGACAAGCCAGAGAGGCAAAGCAAGCAGAGAAGCTGGCCAAAGAAAATGTAAGCAATCTTTAGAAACCTGCCTACTAGAAATACTGACACAATGATTATAAGAGTTAGCTAATGTTGTTATATGGAGCATTTTTTTGGTGCTTCATTTGTAAGATTTCATAAAAGCTAAAATGACAGTGAGTAAAAAGTAGTCTAAAAGTCTGGAGTTCCCTTTTGCAAAACTGAGACCTCCAGGAGAAAATAGTGTGCAATAGTGTGACAATTTTAGTGTAAATTCTGATGATATCAGGTGGTAGTTAATGGCAATCATAAGCACAACCACGGTGCAGGTGATGGAACAGAAAAATTGTGTGCAATATGGTTCTTTCAGACCTTGAATAAGTAAGATGCTAGCGTTTAGTGCCTGGGGAATAACAGTTGGAATACACATTTATAGGTGAATATTAGTAAGTCTGCATTTATTGTTATCATAACGTGTATTATTTGGATAAAAAACAGATGAATGAAAGAAATGAACAATTATGTGACACATCCAAATGCCTTAAGCAGGCACTGAATTAAAGTGTCACTTCTTTCCTGTTCTCCGAGTAGCTATTTACTCTCCATGGTTTTATTGGTAAGGAAAGCACTTCTAACTTACAGTGATACTATATATAGATACCACAGACAGTAAAAAGGGAGATGATGTGGATAACTAAATATATTTTGATGTTTGTTATGAGCTCCGAATTTCTGATGGATACATGCGTTACTACTGACAGAGATAACTGGTAAAAGAAAACCAGTGTGTGTGAAATTGCCCACAGATGCACTGTGTTTCAGTGCTATATTTAACTGACTCAAACTGTTCAGTATTTTCACTGAAACAACAACATGACAAATTTAACTTTGTGGTGGTTTCTTTAACAGTCTCTAATAACTGTTAGCTTTACAAATATCAGAGTGTGTCATCTTGAACTTGTAGCCATTACATGACAGACTTTCTCATTTAGCAGTTTTCCTTCTCTGTTCTAGGCTGCTATAAGTAATCAGTCGGATAATAAAAGCAGCAGCAAAACAAGCACACTGCAGAAACCTACAACTCAAGAAGGGGAGAAGAAAACTGAGACTGCTGTGTCAAGACTAGAAAGAAGGGAGCAGCTAAAAAAGTCAAACACCCTTCCAACTTCTGTGACAGGTACAGTGAGAGATTCAGATTCGTTCTAGGAGTAATGCACTTCTGAAATGGTAATGCATGTTTTGGAAAAAGTGAATGAATTATTTCTTTCCCCTTACATATTACCCCTAGAATTACAAATGCATTTGTTTTCAGCACAGAACAACACAAGTTGCCCCCATCTTATGTGCCGGCCAGTATGCTGGAAATACATGATTTTAACAGGTTTTTACCAGGTTCCACAGGTTATTAAGGCTGCACTACTGTAGTTCCTTGGAATTGCCCAAGTTCAAGATAACAAAATTAGGCTGTCTCCCCAAGCCATATCCAACGGTATTTTTGGAACATGACTAATACACATTAGAGGGATCTGATTTACTGGAAATTGAAACTGCAGTACTGTTTTGCATTTAGGTTGGGGGTTAGCACAGAGGGGGAATGATATTTAGCTTCTACAAAGGGTATTTGTCTAGGCAATGAAGCATTTTGTGTTCTCACCCCTCCCAGCTTGGAAGTGGGGAGAAATTTCACCTCACAATATTGGAAATGAGTATTCTCATTTCATTGAAAAATGCAAGAATTCATCAATTCAATTGAAGCTAGCCTGTTACCATTCAAATATCTGGTATGGAAGGCTGGAACCAGAACCTACTGCTTTATTTGTTATTTCAGTTAAGCTGAAACAATTCCATACTCAAAAGGCAGTCACATTAAAATAAGTATTTCCCTAAAGGGTGTAATATTTGGGGTGGTGGTATAAGGTGATTGTTGAAATAGAAACTTTGCCTGATATTTCTCTAGCACAGCAGTCAAAGGCTAAAGAGTTTAGAGAAGAGAAGAGAAATGAGGTATTGAAGAAACATTTTTACAAGTTGCACGGTAAATAGCGTGGGCTTCTTTGAAAGTAAATACATTTATCAGTTGCATCTATTCAGTACCACTCCAAGCCAGGAACTATGGAATGCAACTACTGAAAGCAGTGAGGTGATTAATTTGATTTGTAACAGCAAAGGCTAAACCAGTGCTACTCCTACACTGCAGACTGTCCCAAGCTGAACAACCCCTATGCAGGTCAATATTCAGTTGGTTCAGCAGCTGGATATTCACACTGCAGTTGCACACCAGAGCAGATATCACTGAGAACTTGCAACATCTCATACACCTTTAAAGGTCCCTTCCAACTCAAACCATCTCATGTAGATTGCCCAAAACTTTCATGCTGTACAGCATTTTTCATGTGCTGTAAACAGCATTCCTGTCAACCTGCAACAGGGCTGTATTGCAACTTCACCCCCAAAGATTCAGCAATATGATGTTATGCTGTACATGGTCAATTCTAGCAGAAATCAAACTCCACCACAACAGATGATGCCCAAACCCCAATTATCCAGGGTCAGTCTGTCTGCATTAGAATGAGAGTTCAGGAGGAAATTGAGGAAGACTTACCAAATTTGAATTATCTAAAGTGAAAGAACTCTATTGGCCCTAAAGGGAATAGTGTCTGGATTTCCCTGTGATGAATGGCTGCATTTGGAGCCAGGCAGCCATTAGCAACTATACAAGTATCTATATATATTTGTTTATTATGGATGATAAGATCAGTTTGGGTTTCCCACAGTTAGAAGAGCATTTAAGACAGACGACCAGCCTAGGACATGTTTAAAATAAGTTTGTTAAGTCCTTCTTTAAGAACATTAAAAACCCGCCAAAACCTGAAGGTGTATTTCAGACTTGCACTTGAGTCTTGTACAACAGGAACTGATAAGAGCGTATAACCTTTAAAATAGCTTAAATTACCATAGCATTTAAAATAATTAGCTTTTCAAAGTGTCTATCTACAGCCATAGTTGCTGCTACTGTTCATTTACTTACAGATAAAAATATGTGATTAAAGATGTACTAGAAAATAAAATAGAACAATTTTTGGCCCTCATGCAATTTTAAAGCTTTTTAAAGCATTCAAAACCTGAAAATGAAAGCAACTAAAAGTAATTTGGATTGAATCTGAACATTTAACCAAAAAAAATCCTTTTGGCTCCTTAAAAAGAAAACATGTAAGGGGGAGAATGAGTGAGGAATTATTCTGTAACTGAGATTTTGAGAGTTACTCCATACGTTTCAAGCAGGACTCATTTCTGTCCAGGTTGCCAGGGCATTCACTGTCTGAGACTTAATCTTTACATCTGACTTCTATGATACATTCTACAGTTCTGCTCTGTGAAGTTGGTTCTTAGAAATAAGTTGTTTATTTGACACATTTTCTTACAGAGACAGCATTTGTCTTAAAGATACTTAGAAGAAAATGTGTCAAACGGCTAGTGAAGAAAGCAGGTTTATTTCTTTTCCAGGACAGTCTCATGGGCATGATTAATTGAGGCAGGAAACTATGGAGTCACTTTCTTCTCTGTGCTTATTTAACAACACTAATCCAAAGAGAGAATCTAAATACTGTTGAATACAGTTGGCTTAAATATGTGCAGCAGCTGCACTACCAGAGGAAAAGAAAACCCCTGGCTTTATCTCCCATAGTTTGCTACACTGATGATGTAATTAAAATAGCTTATGTAAAGAGGAAGACTGGCATATTGGAAATGTTTTCTCTGGTTCTCACAGAGACTGAAAATACTGTCCCTGTTTTTATGAGTTAGGTGACTTGGAGTCCTTGCTTGACTATTTTGCAAATACAGTAAGATGTATCTAAGAGTGTTGGAAATAAATATCAATTGTTAGGTCAAAACATAGAACCAACAACAGTTAAGAACTGATAATCTGATACTGAGTTTGGTTGAGGTTCACAGATTTCACAGAATATTTAGAGGTGGAAGGGACCTACAAGAATCATCGAGTCCAACTCTTAAGTGAATGAGCCATATGTGGATCAAACCCACAACCTTGGTGTTATCAGCACCATGCTCCAACCAACTGTGCTAACCTTCACATAAAAGTGAAATCTTTAAAATCTTGCAACAAAGCACAGGGTTCGATTAATGTGTTTTTTTTTTCCCTTTTCCTCTCCCCACCCATCAAAAATAGTGGAAATTTCAGATTCTGTTCCATCAACCCCACTGACAAAAGAGGTGGCCAAGAGATTCTCTACGCCTGATGCTAACCCTGTGTCAACAGAACCAGCCTGGCTTGCATTAGCCAAGAGGAAAGCAAAAGCCTGGAGTGACTGTCCACAGATCATAAAGTAAACTGTAAAGCTACATCTCTAGTGCTGACTATTAATTGCTTTATTTATTCTGCTTTTTACACATGACAAAATTGAAAATGCATGTATGGAAGGACTGAAAACTGAACTGATTACCATTTTGCTCTAGCTCACTGTAAAGTCTTCTCAAGTCATATATTCCATTGCTTTGAAAAATAGCTAAATGAGGTCATGGCAAAAATTTCAGAGCCACTCTCAAAAACTTAAGAATGCTCAGATACTGGATGTAAATTTTAGTGACTATCATAGTAAGGGCCAGAACTTCAGTTCATAAGCTTCTTAAATTCTGTGGGTACTTGGTTCTGGAATTTTAGATCTCTACACTTTGAGATCTCAGAAATTTTTTTCAACACTCTGTTGTTGAAATTAAGGCAAGATGCATGTTCCCTTTTCTTATTCATATCTTTTTTTAAATGTTAAACTGTATGAACAATCAGTTCCGCCTGCTATTTGAAAGCCTTTTCCCTAATGAAGAACTTTGGGATATACCATGCCACATGCAAAAAATAAGTAGAAAGATGGTACCATCCAAATGCTGAGGTAATTTCTTTCATTTTAGAATTAATACATTAGCACTCACTTCTAGGGAGAAAACAATTAACCCTACTTTAAAAACCCCACCATTATTTAAAGAAATACCTTTAAGTTTTCAGAAAGAAGTCACAGAGTCAGGGTTTTTCCTAGTCATTTAAGTGCATCACTGTTTGTGCTTGGCCATATTTAAGATGTATAGAGACAGTGATTGCAGATTACAACTTTAAAACACCGAATGACTGGAATTGAACTGTTCCTGTGCAAATGTAGGTGTACAGTTTATCTCCATAAGTTCCCATAGGAGTAGGACTGGCAGAACTGAAGTTAACTGAGAACTGAAAGGTAAGTCAGTGAGAGTCTCACAAGTTTTAACTCTGCATTCTTCCCAATTTTACTCCACATGCAACTTCAGGTAGTACAGATAACTTCCTGTACTTTGACCAATACAGTCAGAACACTGCAGAAAGGTTACTTACCCCATCTCAGGTATCTGCGGTGGCAGTTAAACACTTCATTACTTCACATAACTAAAATAAAAATGTTCACTCCCCTCAACATCCCATAGAAATAGCTAGGTCTGCATTTTAAAGTCACCCTATTAAATAGATCAGTCTGTTTTACAAGGAAGACTTCAAAAAATCTGTCTCCTTTTTATAACCATAAGGGTCAAAGGAACCTTTAGCCTGCAACATCATAAAAGGAGACATTTTTATAAAAAGAAAACACATCATTATGGAACGATTCCACATATGCTTCATGGAAGTGTTTTAGCCAAACTGCTGTATGCAGCATGAGGAGTAGCACTTTATGCAGAAAACAGAATGAAACCTGCTGTATCCTCCTGTTCCCAAAATCAAAAAGGAGTTGTCAGCTAAAGTCATTGTCAAGTCCAGCCTTTCCCACCAAACAAAAAACAGTGCCTCAGTATCATGGTTACAATACCACAAACACAGTGGATGTGTTAGATTGAGTATATGTGTGCAGCAGCATGATGGGCTTTCTTGGGTCAAAAGCCATCACTTCTGCTCAGTTTCGTATTTAAAACCAGAATCTCTAAAGCAGCTTTTTACCCTTAATATAAGTAATTAATATGTTTTAAACAGAAATGGGGCAATGCTGCTCTCAAATACTTGGATTAAAAAAAAACTTCACAAATTCAATACCTGAAGAAAGAATTGGCCTCATAATTCTTTTTGCTCTGCTAACACCAGAAATTAATGCATTTTAAGTTAAATTTACTTTTTTTCCCCAAGTTTGTTTGCCTGTAGTATCTATTTCTGATCTAAACTTCCTGAAATCCATCTTGAAAATTTCTTGGGATCGGGAGTCAGGTAGACATACAGAGAAGGTGAAGTAAATCAGGATTAAAAATACTGGTATTCTGAAAAGCATAGCAAAATTAGGTGCTATTGTGCATGACATAAGGATGCAATTTTCCAATACAATCCATTTATAGCACATAGAATAGAGCTTTCATTAAGGATGGTCTTAAGCTAAAGCTTCAAAGCAGAGGGTTTTTTCAACCATAAAGGTATCTAGTGTAACAATGGAAACTATTATGTGCAGTACTTGATGGAAACATTTCTAAAGTGTACACGTGCAACAGTGACATTTCATGTTAAATGAACAAAGATTTGCACTATATACCAATGAAGTAAAGTGTTACTTTGCTTTAGCTTTGTTGCAACCATTTCTGATAAAGTATTGGAAATCTTTAAAAATAAACCCAAAACACTACTATCCAGTTTAAAACAGCAAAAATATTTTAAGCAACGAACAAGCCACGATGTAGTATATTGTCTCAAATTTTTGTAACTTATACAAACACAAAATACCATTTCTTCTGACAAGGTTATATATGATTAACCTCTATGTTCATATAGTAATGTATAAAAACTATAAGATGTATAATTGTGGGGTATTTGTTGTGTACTTTTTTAATTTTTCAAATGTTTTAAAGTGCAATTGTTTATTATACTAATGTCATTTTAATTCTTATTAAACTATAATCGAGTCAAAATTATCTAATTGATATACATACTCTGTGTCTCCTTTTGCTAATCACGTAATTCAGGCTTGCTTTACAAATAGAACATTTTTCAGTGCTACCTGTGTCTTGCCTCTGCATTTCTGCTGATGATAAAAAGGAGGAACCAAATGTGATAAAGCAATATAGGATTCAAAGCAGATGACTCATCAGAGAGAATAACAGTTTCTATTATACTTCTTTTAGAAGACTTATAATCAGAAATGCTCTCACTGAAGTGTACTTTTGTCACTGCAGATACTTGACTTCCATTACTAAGGCTGCTGGTACTTACTTTTAAGGTGTTAAAGACATCCAAACCCAATTTACACAACCCTTTATTAACAGTTCTTGTAAAAACAATGTAGACAGCATTCATTCAAATACCTTAAAGAACATTTGACAGTGGTTGATTTGAGCAGTGCATGCTTCATCTTGGAATTCATATCGCACCTGTCATGGAAATTTAATACATATATACAGTATATTCTCCACTTTAGAATACAAGAGGTAACTCCTACTGACTTCAACGGAGTCCAAGTACACACCAGAATGAACTGAAGCCATGGAGGGCCTGGGTACAAAAAGATGAACTATTCAGTTCATACAAACTACAAACAGGCCACTCCTACCAGGCATATGCAATGCAGGCTGTGTCTTCAGAAATCAAGTTAAAAGTTAGATTCAAAAAAGGACTTGATTACTTTGCCTTGGACTTAACACACACTAGTCTGATCAATGGAAGAGCCATGCACAGGCTGAACTCAGAGAAAGCAATATATTTCTCCCTCAGAGACAAGCATGTTATTCCAAGCTGCAGAGTATGGCATCTTACTACAGTTTCTCCCTTCTCTGGCAAGGTGCTGAGCAGCCATCCTCATTCAATCAGTACAGCCTGCTCTGGACACTGACTGATGCAAAATGCTACCTGGTAAGCCTGTAAGGAGCAGCTCTTGCCTGCAGCAAAATGGGCAGAGACAGATAGCACCTGTGGGTTCTTTGTTTAGAAATGTAAAAAATACAACTGAAGCACCCTAACAACTTAGTTATTTTTTTCCTGTTATATACAGATCTAGGCAATAAACATATTCATTTCTACAGCCAACAACAAGCTTTGTTCCCCATACTACAGGGGAAGAGAAAACCTCCCCTGGAAGCTTATCTACTCCTTCTGCTGTTCCACTCTTGGCATTCAGGATCCACACTTTGCCATCTGTAGATACTACTGCCAAAAGAATTTTGTTATTTAAGTCATCACTTTGGAAAATGAACGGTGTGCCATATACACTTGAAGTAGCTTCAAATTTCCACAGTAAATTACCCTCCATGTTACAGCAGTAGATAAAGTGATCATGGGAGCCAAAAAATATTTCTTGCTTAGTTAAGCTTGAGAGGCATGGAGATGAAAACACTGGCCCATTAGTGGAAAACTGCCAAACCTACGGAGAGAACATAACCACGCATTATCAAAGTTTTTTTGTATTATCAATTTGATGACAACTATAATTTTTTAATAGACTGGCTGTAGTCTAGGAGAGCATTTTATTTCAAAAGTATGCTAGATTTCACCTTGTCAAATTAGAAGTTAAGTTTAACACACAGAGGAAGTGATAAAAGTCTCATAAAATAGATGTGGAAGACAGAATAGTTACTCTCTCATGTGAAGCCCACATAAAGATGGCCAATTTGGGAAAAGAATATTCTTGGGCTGTTGTACCATAATTGGTAAGGAACTTAAAAGAATCCTGTTAATATGCCATTCTTTGCCAGTAAGGCAGATATTCCTTTTGTAATATAAATTTCCTTTGCTCACTCTAATGATGTGCAGATCCCTCCCCAGGACAGTATCAGTTCTGCAACACTGCTGCAAGCAGACAGAGAACAGGGCCTGGGCTAACATATATTATATAATCAGAAAAGGCTTAGGAATTGCCATGTATACTGCATCTCAGGCCAACAAACAGAAACTGTGTCACTTGTTTTAACATTGGATACAAACCACATTCATTTCTAAGGAACAAAAAAAACACTCTCATTTAATTCAATGTGAAGGCTAAAACATTTTGCCAGATTTAGGATTTGGCAATTTTCTGATAAATGCATATACATTCTAAGAAACCTTTACTTCTGAATAACCACTATCTTACAGAAGAGATGGCTTAAACATGCTTGAAAAACTCCAAATGAAACCATTTCATTTGCTGGCACTACGCTTGACAATTTACTTTAGGTATAAGCTCAGAACTAGAAATTTTCTTACTGCATCAGACAACTTGAGTTTGTGGTTTTCCCACGAACTGCATGGATGAACTTAGGCAAGCTTTTTTTCTCCTTTTCCCCCTCTCTAACAACAGACACTTCTATTTGTTTCACAAAAAGGTGCATGGCAATCATTAAACCTCAAAAATGGTATTAATAAAGGATCTTACTCAGGGTTTTGTGACGGACATATAAACAACACCACCACTTTTACCTTTTCTCCAGAATGAGTGTAACAATATAAGTTTCCATCCACACAGCCAACATAGACGTAGTTCTCATTGCAGTGAGGAGAGGAGAAGAGTGGTTTTCCTAGGAAGCTTTTCCATATCTTTCTCCCTGTCACCTGTAAGTGGCAGCATGGAATATGTGATGCTTAACACAACTCTAAGCAGCACAAAACAACCCTTCCATCAGGGGCCTGACCCAGCCCTTGTGAACTGTGGGAAAAAAACCCAAACAACAACAAAACCCCAAACAAAATCACAACACAAAACAAAAATCAAAGAAAAGTATTTTTCTCCCATCCAGAATGCATACCAGAAGCAAAACTACTCTTAAAATCTTACTCTAACAAAATGTTAGAGTACATAGGATACTTAATACCCATTTCTACTCTTTTCTTCCTTCCCCTAGACAAAGTAATGACAATAACAGTGTAGTAGTAGTTCTAATAAATGCCAGATTCAGTTTTGTATTCCATTCCCAGTTCCTCAGTACGTGACAAGGACCAGTGATGCAGAGGATATCTAATCAAGTCATATTGATAATGCAGGAAATACTGCAACCATCTATGACTGTCACAATATGCTCCTAATGTACACTGCAAATTCTTCAGGAATTATGACTGTTTATAAAAATTGGGATGTGCAGGGTTACTTGTAGCTGGGTTTCTCAACTACCTGTTACTCTGGATTACAGAGTTTAAAAAAAAAATCTTTCTTAAGGACAGTCCACTAGGGCTGCAAAATCACACACTAGTTTTCTAATACTAGTTTGGTTATTATACTGAGGACATTTGTAGTTCGTGGGAGGTAAAGGTGGTTAGGACTGATGTTCCGGATTGTGTGAGTACAAAAACATTAACAGCTACTTCAAGTCACTGTTCCTTTTATCAGGCAGGACCAGCTGTAAGCCAACGATGCCTCAGAAAACCATGAAACTACTCCACATCCATCAGGAATGCCATTTCCCTAGTGCAAAGAACAGAACTGCAGCCCGAGATTAAATGCCTATGGGGTGGGAAACAGTAAGACAAATGAAGGGACTTCTTCCTGGATTCTGTTCTGATTTCTGTGTATTTTTTTTCCAATTCTACTGTCAAAATGAGGGAAGGGGGTAAATAAATCTACAGACATATCCCCACTCATTAGTTTAACTGATAAAGTAGTATATGGGAATGAGAAGACACGGATTGCAACTTTGGCCTACAGTCAGCATGTGAATTCAAGCAAGTCACTTTAGTTCTCTTTATCACGAGATAGCTTTCTGAAATGTGGGAATTATTATGGTAACCTTATGTATAATTGTAAGGCTCCCAACTGAAAAATATTTTATGCTAACATATGATCATCTTTCCTTTCATCAGAAAAGCTGTGCTACCCTCTGAAATACATTTTGGTTTCATTTGAATTTGAGATTGGGCTCAAAGACAAGTAAGCAAAAGTACATACTGGGTTAACAGCCAATAAGAGTCCTCCTAGTGTAGCAACATAGAGATGATGTGGAAAAGAACTTAGACAGGGAGATGAAAACACAGCGCCACCTTCGCAATGTAACTTCCATATACACGCCTTTTTCTGTAAGCACAAAAAAAACATTAATAATTTTCCAACTGGAGGTAGATCTCATCATGTTTACAAATAACTTTGCATGTCAAACCTTATCAAACACTGTGCTTACTCAGCAAATACTAGTTAAGAAGCGAAGATAAAACCTCCATCCTTTGAGAGCAACATATGCTGGTTTTACTTTCTCTTCCAGTAAATAAAAGAAATTCAGCTAATGAAAAGGCAGTATCTGCCCCTTTTATTTTCTATCTCCCTTCACCCCTTAGAATATAAGATGCTTTCCCCACCATAAAGCCATAGATAATTCTGTTTCTAGCTAGCCATCCTATTCCGAAACACCCATAGAGATTTTGATGAAACTTAAGGTTTGGTTTCAACCAGGACTAGTAACACCAGACCCACAGCTGTGAACACCACTAAAACTATTTGCTGCCACATAATCCTAACCCCACACCAAACAGGCCTAACTATTTCAGAAGTGTGAGTATGGGGAGTATGGGCTTCTAAGAATACCAACACTTAGTGGAGCTTCCTCTATTCTACAAATAGGGTCTAAGTTAGATACTTATTCTTCTATAAAGTTAGTCAGTGTTCTTACATAAATATCTAAAGCATACACATGTTGGTCATGTGATCCGATGTAGACTAGTCCACTGGAAGGGTCTACAACTGCAGAGCTTTTCACAGTGTCTTCTGTGACAAAAGTCCACTGTATTTCTCCATCACTGCTTTGAAGCACATACACTAAGCCATCATAACAACCTGCATGACATAAAACACAACAGAGATAAAAAGACTAATGATTATCCACATTTATAGAGTGATTTGTGCTGCTAGCTACATCACTGCTGGAAAGAGATAACATTATTCATGATGCAGAGTTTCAAAACATTTTCCAAAGCTCCTCCTGTTCTTTCAGCTCAAAGTCTTCGCTGATAGTTAATACATTCAAAGTTGATTGTTTTGTGTGTTCTTTCTAGGTTACGTTTAGAATATACTTATTTCACTGCCCTTCTATCAAATTTTACAGTAATAACATTAGAAGACATGGAAAGTTCCTGAAAAGGGACAGTATGAATGTTTTTTTAATTACCTCTTTCTCTAGTCTTCCTTTTTGAAAACAAAGGTGCTGAAAGAATAAAGTCAGTATGTTTTCTAATGAGAACTGAACTGTCATTCTAGAAACTCCTTCAGTGTTAATGAAACATTTAATTTTGTTATCAGAGTAAATAGCAATCAAAATACAAACAAAAAGATTACAACACTATCTTTGCATAAAAAATTGCGTCGCCCAGTGTGCTACCCAGTGACAAGTACGTGTTGGCTAAAAAGATGACACTAAGATAAATAACGGCAAATATGCTGATAACAGATATGGTAAACAGAAAAATTTTCAAGTATGTTCTTCACCTTTCCGAAAGAGTCAGATAATTAAACTCTGAAAAATAATATGATGCACTATATACTAATTTCTACCTCTATCAATTTTTAAGGACATTTTAAGTCTGTATCCATACTTTAAAAAACTAACCCATTAAGGTCACAACTTGATCAACCACTAAAAAAGAAACCATACCCAGTGATTATTCCTTATTAATATATTGGAATATAATAAACCACAAGTATATATGTTAGATAAGCTCCATCACTGGTTATCATGAAACTTACATTACTTCCTCCTTCTGTTTTTACTTTACAATAAATTAGTTCGGAGGCAGATATGGAAGTTTATGGATGGAGGACATTCAGAGGTAAGAAATACAATTCTCTGTCATTCATCTCATATTTAGCATCAAATTTAAAATGAAGGCTGAAACAAAAGACATACCAACAACAATGAAATTTCCGCACTTGGATACACAGGCAGAAGATTCAATACGATCTCCAAGGGTCTTCTCCCATTTTATTTCTCCCGAATCTAGATCAATCGCCTGCATCGTGTGAGAGTGAGAGCCAACATACACAGACGTGGATATTTCTTTAGCTGGTATTAGAACCAGAGGTGATGCATCAACACATTTTCTTGTATTTGACTTCCATCTTATGGACAATGCCAACTCTGCCATTGTTACATGACTACATTGTGCAGGGATTTGCTGTACAGAGGAAGAGTCATTTTTATCTGCCTTTTTTGTAACTGCAAAAATCCTGTCTCCCATTTCATGCCCTTGCATGTGGCCTTTCATTATACTTGGAGTCTTGGAATGCAGAAAGGATGGCTGCTGTAGCACATCCACTCCTACCTGTACTGCATTTTTGGGTTGCATAAAAGACTTGGTGAAACTCATAGGGAAAAAATGATTTCCTCTGCTTAGTGCAATAAATGGAGTTAATCCTGCAGTTACCTCATGAGCTATTTCAGATGTCAGTTTACTATATTTTCCATGAAATTCCTCTTCACCATTCCCACTTAATTTTCTTTTCACAACATTGTCAGGATTCATTAATTGGTCTTCATCTGGAAACAGGGTTCTAAGAATATGTCTGTAAACCTCTTCAATTGAGCGGCCGAGAATAACTTCAAGGAGTCCAGGCACAGCTTTGCCTACGAGCATCTCAATTTCACCATAAAATCGCAGTGCCTTCAAGGAGTCTCCACCACTGTACAGAAATACTGCATCTTTAGAAATTTCAGTGGAATCACCCAGAAGACCGAGGACAGACTACAGAAAAGAAGAAGGAAAGTGGGTGTTACACCATGTCACACACATAAAAATACAATTTGGGTAGAATCCACCTGAACACCTGTAAGTCCTGCTAAAAAAATCAACACCCGAGTATATTCACTACTCTGCAAAAAATATCATATGGAACATGTTACTGCTAACAGAGGTGGTGATGGAACAAGAACTGGGAGGAGAGGGAGAAACAGGGAGATACTAGTTCTGGAGTACAAAATGGTTTGCTCAATTTCAGTTCTGCAGTCTAAGGAATTAAAGCAAATTGTGCTTGATTGGCCCTTTTCAATCTTTATACCATTTCTCAATGACAAGTTTGCAAATAAGACCTAGATGCCTTTTGGTAAAATTAGTTTAGGTGGTTTATTTTATTAATAAAACTTATACAAACTCTTTTACTTCTGAATTATTTAAAGAACCTACTTACCTACCTACTTTTGAAGTTATAACACCTTCAATCATGAAGGATTTTGGACATGGCATTCTTGTTACAACAAACAGCAATCACCATGTCTCCTCTCACTGCACTCCCTGCTTGTTAAGGTTGGGTGTGAAGTCCAAATTCTCTAGTTTTGGAAGTTGCCTTCTGCTGTCCATAATGGGTGTAGGACACATCCCACCCCTTGGAGTTGCCATTTCTATTGCCACTAATACAGTAAGTATCAGCACAGATAAATAACTTCCCTACATTTACTTGTTCAAGTCCTACCCACAGCTAATCCCACTCTCAGGTGAATCTTAGAAGTATACGTTTGATAAAACAGTACTGTTTGGCATCACATTTCAATACCTTGACAAACAAATCTTTAGCACAAAAATTTAGAAGCAATTAAAAGAGACAGTTCAAGAGACAACTGCACAACTGTGACAACAACTTAAGAAAAGGTCTCTTCAATGCCTGATTATCTTGAGAAATAAGAAACTCTACTAACACAGCAGCTGTTTTGTACAATGTTTCCATGTCCCAGTTCCTTGTTTCCTTTAGGGATACCTTGTTCGGAGGATGAAGCAGTATTCAGAAAGCTACTGACAGGTTACATCCTTCCTATGGTAATTGCTTGTACCTCACAGCCTGTAATTTTATCTGATAGAAAAATATAATCCCTCTTGGCCACTGCATAGCAACTATATTTAAGTATTAACTGAACAGAACGAGCTGTACTACTTAAATCTATAGGCAGCTAGAATGTTCTGGTTGCATTAGTCATACTTCTTAAAACTCTTTAATTCCTGACACATGTATAATGATCCACTTGCAAAGATAAAAAGGCAGCTCAAAATACTACCTTCCATAAATACTGCAATCTTTCCCACAATTCCTCTGCGTCACTCAGCTTACTGTCACGCCTTCTGGAGTTTAGATGGTTCTGGTAAATCTTGTTCAGTTCAGATATATCAACTTTGCCTTTGTAGAAAATAAAGTATGATTTTTTTTTCCATTGCTCTTTTACCATTTACACTTCCAAAACTTGCTCTGCCCAACTAGTCATTTTATTCTTGTACATATTTCCTTATTCATACCCAACTGCATCAGTATCTTTTTACCCAGTTGATCAATTACATAAAACCCAGTAAGGTTTTTGAAAATTTACTCTAGCCTCCCACATAATCCCACCTTCAAGGCCTGATTTTTCCCCAGCTGAAGTCAGGGTTCAGTTGCAGACTGCAACAGGAACAACTGAGAAAAGAAACATGCAGTGTTAAAACTAAACTGATTTTTCCACTACTCTTTGACTACCAAATGAAACATTATCAAGAAAACATAGCACATGGTCGTGACTTCCTACTAGGAAAGTTAGTTAGTTAGTTATCCAATGTACATATTTCAAAAGCATGAGTCAAGTACTGAATTTTAATCAATTAAAAAAATTATTTAAAAAACTCAATAGGTACCATTAAAATAAGTGTCAAGGGTAGTTAATGAATTCATTTACCATGTGATGTTAAAGGCAAAGCTTTTATCACTACAATGTCATCAGGGATTGCATAAGATGGTAGATGCTCCTGGAGTTCTTTAAGTGTTTCTTTCTCTTCTAAATCATCTTTGGGTAAAACAAATAGAATAAGTTTTTCGTGCTGATACCAGGTCACTGCACAAGCTTCTACCTGGCAAAGATCTTCAGCAGCCTGTAATTAAAAAATATTAGTCTTGCTTTGAAATGCAGTTCACCAATTGAGACAAAGGAGCAAAAAACCCACAGTGACAGCACACCTTTAAAAATTGTATTTTTCTCACATTCCCACAGAACATTCTATGAAATCATCTTGTAGCTGAAGTTTGTGCATCTTCCCATAAAAATGAACTTAGAGATGTATATAATATTTGCCAAAATGCCATGAATGCGAAATAAGCCATGAGTCTGATCCTCTATCTGGCAGAATTATTACTACACAAGCACTACAGTGCAATGCTCAGTACTTTTCAGGTGTTTATAAGAGTTCTCAATTCTCCTGGAAGAAACCATACAATAGAACAGATTCCCAAGAACTCACAACAAAGTCCTTCCTAAATTATGTGACTAGATTTTTGATAGTACACCCTCCAAATTCCTGCTGGACTACTAAAAGTCATGTGAAAATAAATAAATACTCATTTCTGATAATAACAATGTGTTCCTTATACCTGCCTTTTTATACTGGCATACTCCACTCACTGGATGTGAGCACTTACCTGCTGCAAACATTCAATATTAAAACGTTTGCCATGACGTTTAATCTGATTGTCTTTCCGTCCCAAGAAGAACAACTTTGAATTCTCCACTCTTACAAAATCCCCTGTTTCTCTCATTGTACCCAGAGGTACAGTTACTTCATCATCAAGAAAGCAGATTCGTTCTTCACCACCTACACAGGAAAAAATTGTGGTCTTATATATTAAATGTCTAACTAAATGAAAATTATAAAAAGTGTTTTATCAAATTCTCCTAAACCCTAACAAGCACTATAAGTAATACTGTAAGATTATTCTCAATGTCTAAACTGCCATGTACAAATTCGGCTATGCAGTTAATTCAGTTAATATACAGAAATTACTACAGCTGAGTATTTCAAAATGCAAGCAGGAAAAAAAAGTCAATATAATGAAGGCAGTCTGCAGATAAAATGATGGTTATTTCCTGCTCATCACTCCAACAACCTAAAATACCATTAGAATGTTCCCAGCACAATCAGAATTTAAAATGCTACATCAAATCATATATGAGAGACAAACACCAAGTAAAATAATATATTACTAAAACTTAATCAATTACGAACAATATCTTAGAAGAATTAGAAATACAAAATAACCTATAAATATTTGTCCCTCGCCTTCAAGAACTGCAGATCCGTTGGTATCTCTGACCTCAACTTTTGTTCCAAGAAGTGGCGACCCCAAAGGTACAGGAAAATCTGTTCTAAATATATTAAAGAGAGAAACAGTTAAAATTTTTCCCTTCTGAAGACAAAACAACTCTTCCAGAAATAAATTAGCATAAAATCTTGAAAAGGATTGGTATTGGAACAAAAGTAGATGCTTGGGATTTCTTTCTACAGTTTCTTCTTTAAAAACATATCAATTTATTAAAATCTCGTCAATGTGCATGGGTTTCATTATCATATACTAAAAAACCCTGCAGTATGGTAGAAAATAAGGTCTGAATGGACCCTGAAACACTCTGAGAGAACCCCAAGAGTTTCAGCTACTTTTTAAGTCTCCCAGGTTGAAATTTCCACCAAATCAATCAATTTAAACGTGTAACCTCTCTAACTCAGTCTCTCCCTGCCTTACCTAGTGTCAGCTTTTACTCTATTTTATTACTCATGTTCTGGCACTAAGTACAGTTGATCCCTTCAGGAAACACTGAAATACAAAAAACTGTAATTTCAATGTCATGTATCTGTTATGGACTTCTGTTGAACTACAGACAATTCCTTCCTTACCCTTCATTTTTCAGCCTTTTCACATACTTGCAGGACCTCATATATTGAATACAGACACTATTTCTGAGCAGAAGTATACACTGACATATTTTCTTTGGTAAAGCAAAATTTATACAGTAAAATAACTTCTGCATGGATTCCAGTTCAATTTCTGTCATAAAGTATTTTATGTTTAAACTCAGAGAAACCAGAATGAAAATTAGTTTTACATGAGAATTTAGTAACACTTCATGATTATCCACCATTTTCAGTCTTCAAGGGTTTAAGCACCAGGTTAATATATCACATCATTTGTCCAAAATATCCCACTTTGTAGGACACACCTAACTCAAATTGCATATGTAATTATTATGGCATGCAATAATTGCACATTTCAGAGAGAAAATAAAACACTGAGCTAACTGGGAGTACCTTTCATGACTCTTTATAAAATAATATGAAAAAGAAGCTTCAAACAAACAAGTAAGTCCGAAATTGAGTGAAAAAAGACTGGGAAATAAATGATGAAAAGAAAGTACTTCTTGAAGTCCAAGTAAAATTACTGTGAGACCTTAGGTGAACCCCTCTGGACGAATTTGTCGTCTACTCTAGTTAAGTATATATCAGTGGGATGATTTGCTGAATTGTATATTATCCGGTATTAGGAAAAAAAGAATTGTCTAGTCTTCTCCTAATTGATTATCTGTGGAGTTTAAAAACACAGTAGGCAAAAGCATAACAATAAGAAACACACTTTTATCTACTGATTGCATTTGCAAAGTTTTTGAGCATTTTTGCTTAAAACAAATAAATCTCAGAAGGAACATTCTAAACTGGACAGAGCTAAACTATGAGTGTATCTTTGTTCTGAGCCTTGATTAAGAGTTATAGAGCCCCATTTCTTTACTCTCAGTGACTCTTAAGTTTCTTCTCCTGCACTACATACAATCTCACTAGACAAGCCTCATGATGAACAGCAAGTGGCTAACTGAAGTTACTAGGAAATTGGGTAGGAGTCATTTGCCTATGGAAGTGCAACAGTGGTTCAACAATGTAGTTGACATGTAGGCAGAGACAGCGCACCCTGGGCTGGGCTAGTCCAAGCTGAGCATGCAGAATCCCAGGCTGGAACGAGGAAGAGGACTAGACACAGAGACGACTAAACAGAAACCATCACAATATGTGAAACTTAACAGGTCTACTACATGGAATTTCAGACTGAAGTTCTGTCATTCCAGAATCATTCAACAATTTTTACTTGAGGGGGGTCTGTATTAGAGAAAGAGATAATGGATTAGTCTATTTTGACATAAAAATCAAAGGTACCTTCTACCAGTATAAACACATACTAGGACTCAGTAGCTCTGGGTAGCAGGAGACTGAGGTTCTGTTTCTGGTGATTTTCGTTATTCCATACCAAGCCATGGAAACAGTGATTTTCCTACCTAAAATCAGCACTAAAAACCTCTTCAGGAATCTTGTAGCAAGTGGCCCAGCTTGACACTTCAGTAATACCATAGAGATTAAAAATACTTGTTTTGTTCTCCTTGTGCTTCCAACTTTTCAAGAGACTCAGTACAGGAAATGCTTCACCACCAAGGGCTAAGACACGAAGTGAAGTATTTGCAGACAAAACTGTTGATTTAATAATGTGAGCTCCAAACCTTCTGAGAAGGGTTGGTGTTGCCTGAATCATACATATCAAAAAAAAAAAAAAGAAAAAAAAAGAGACAAAGACTTGGTATATTCTTTCAGTGTATGTGTACATCTCTTACCGCTTTATCACATCCACTGCACAGCTGCATAGTAGATGTACTTTAAAACACCTGCATATAATAGATAGCATCAACCATTTGATACCAGTATATATCACACTGGTGTTCTGTTTCTTATGTGAAGCCTTTAATGAATACCAATGTTCTTCTGCAGTTTCTCCTTTACTCAGGGAATTACCCGTTCTCTGTTGTGTCTCAGCTATTACCTAAAGTGTATACACATTAGTTCTTATGTTAATTACTTAGAAAGCAGCACAGTAATCTCTTGATGTTACTGTTTGAGCTTTTCTTCCTTTCATTCCAGAATGTTACAGCAAAAATATAACCTATACCTCTAAATAACCTGCATATAGAACATGTAAAGACCCTTATGTAATACAAAAAATTCCTAGGATGTCAGATTCTGGGTTGTCCTTGATTTGTGTAAATATAACAATTTACAAGGATTAGGTTTTCTGAAAGCTTTCACATCACACACTAAAATAAGCAGGAAGGAAAGAGATAAAAATAAAAACCAAACTCCCCAAACCCAAACAGTTTCCTTAAACAACTACTTCTATAAAGCTATTGGTGATGTAGAGCCCTTTCACTGAAGCAAAAACAATAAATCATTTTACCAGACACATTTCACTCTCGTTCTTGACTACATTTCCAGTAAGTGGACTGGAAAATGAATGGAATTATTTCTTACCAGCTTCTTTTCTTCTAGTAATAGATGAAGACCATCTCTTTTCAATGGATAATTTTAACTTTAGTGAACAATAGCAACAAATAAAAAAAAAAGGGAAAAAATGTATACTCTTCCCTCCCTCATAATCACGTTTTAGATTTCTCAAGTCTGTTCAAGCCAGTCGGGGGGGGGAGGTAATGTCTTTCTATAACTTATGAAACATCATAAAATTACCATCATCAGTTAAGCTATAAGGAGAACATTTTTGTCATTAATTCAGCTGAGAAGCTGTTCCTTTACTAATTAGGACAATGATCACAACAACCACAAAATCAAACTTTTCTGAGAAAGACATCTCTAATATCTTCACTCATCAAATTTTGCCTTTCTCTATTATTGCTTAACATGATTAAATATGTATCTTTTAAAGTCTTAAAAGACACATTTAAAAAATCTTGCTAATAGAGAGCAGTATCTCCCTTCAGTTTTTTAGCTGTAGCCAGCCAAACTGATAGTGAAACTTGTATATGATAGGAAAATTACTCCACTGCAACTTACAGCAATCCTAACAAATAAAAATAAGAGCAGAAAATAGTTATAAGAGATTTGTAACTACTGGATTTTTTTTTCTACTGTGAAATCTCCACCTAGCCACTCACTAATCTTAAATTTATACCCTACAATCTCAACTAGCACCATTTTCCCTAGGGAAATCGAACAGGGTCTGGAACATAAATCCTGCAAGAAGCAGCTGAGGAAGCTGTGCTTGTTTAGCCTGGAAAAAAGGAGGCTTAAGGGAGACCTTATCACTTTCTACAACTACCTAAAGGGAGGCTGGAGCCAGGTGGGAGTCGGCCTCTTCTCCCAGGCAACCAGTGATAGGACAAGAGGAACAGGACAGGACTACAGCACATGGGCTAGACTTATTCAGCCATGCTGGATGCTTCAAGTAAACTTTGCAAACTTTAAAATTATTAAAACGGAAATCATATAGGAGATGACCTATTTTAAGACATAAGAGACACATAAAGCCTCACATAAACAGGTGGCCTGAAAACAGTAAGTGTTAGCGTGAAATCAGTTATTCTCTTTCTCTCATTATTGTAAAAACAACAAACATTTTATCACCCTATATATAGCACTGGTACAGTTGTACTTAGCATAAAAACTAACATAAAAATTTAAAAGTTGTTTATGAGGAAAGGCTCTAAAATCAAGTCCATCAAAAAGTGCTAAAAAAATCTGTTACAGTTTACTCTATTACCAGCTTCTTCAGAATGGTTTAATTAACATAATTATTATAATTCAATGAATTCTTAATAACTAATGGTTTATGAAAATAATCTTTAGTTAATTTTTCCTATCACAAAACGTTTGATGTTTTGATCAAATGGTAATTTTCTGAACAGCTAACACTGCAACAAAAAGGACAGCGACTGCCTTCGAGGAAGAATGCTCCTGTGCTATTAACATTAGCATCTAGGCTGACGAAAAAGCAGTTCATGTTAGCAAAAGTGAGAAGCAAGACATTGAAGACACTTATCTTAGGTATTGCCTACCTGCAACACTGTCACGTGATGGTGGTGAAACAGAACAGCAGAGAGCTCCACAGGCATCATTTTAATAGTGTTTGGTACTACAAGAATAGAGGCTCCGCTTGTCAGTGCCATGAACAATTCAACCACTGATGGGTCAAATGTTAGAGGAGAAGCCAGGAACAGCACATCTTCCTGTGTGATGCCAAATATGGATCTAAAATAAGAAAGCTAGGAATTACATATCTGATGCATGCATTCAAAAACCACTTCCAAACTAGAAGAATGAAAGCATGAAAGAAATACACACTAGCAAAGCTCAGATCATAAGGGTTGCTCTGAATATGTAGGCATACGCAGGCCAGATAATTTGAGCAAGCGCTCCTGGACTGTAACTGTTGATTTAACTAATGATGTCCTCTACAAAAATATCCATGACATTACACACCAATACAGCACACTGAAGGGCATATTTCAATTAATGGATGCTCACTAAAAAAAAGAAAAAGAAAGGGAAGACAGAAAAAAAAGAAATGTAAAAGAGGGTATTTTCCATAACAGATTTTTTTTTAAGTACTAAATAAAGCAGAAACCTGGGTAGCCTAAAAAGGAACTAGGACTAAAGAACTCCAGAACACAGTAAATATAACTGTGAACAAATAATTAATTTTGTTATCTATTTCTTTTAAGCCACAAGCCAAAATACAATACTTAAAACAACAGCATATTATTCGAAGCACAGCCCTCAATTAGAGAAACAAAATGTTGCATTATTCTATTTAGAAAAAAAAAAATTAAAGAATACAAATAAATCTGAAAACATCAGAAGGTAGGAAGAAATGAAGCTGTGCTAGCAAAAACCCTACCCCACGCTTCCCTGAAGTATTAAAAAAACCCAAAAAAAAACCCTAAACATCAAATTTGTAAAAGTACTTGAAAGAAAAACCGAAAACCACACTTACTTAAGATGCTGAATATTTGGCACTATACATTTATGAGGCACTCTGACTATTTTGGGGATCCCTGTAGTTCCTGATGTATGCAAGACATACGCTAAAGTGCCTTTCTGGCCAACATCCATGCATCCTCCTTCTGATGTTTTTACTTCAGTTTGATCTGGGCAAACGGTATAGTCTGGCTGCGAGTTATCCACAGCTTTGAAAGGCTCACATTTACTTTTCATATCATCTACTTGTGAATTTAAATCCGTGTTGCTCAAGCTTGTTTGGAAGAGAGTTAAACCAATGTGTTCTATTGTAGAAGAATCATGGGAAAACCACCCAATATGGGACATCTGGAATTTCTGTAAGAGAAAATAAACAATTCAAACAGCAGAATTCAGGATGCACTATTGTGTTCTACTGCATGCACTGAAACAGGAAACAGCATTTCATAGCCACAAGCTGTGATTTTTCATGCCTCTACTTTTGAAGGACATACTTTAAGCTCTTGTGGTTTTATATACTAAATATTAGTGAACACACACCTTATAAATGTGAAATAAACAATTCTCTGAGCAAGTAAGAAAAAGAAAAGGAAAATATACAAAAGAATGCTGCAGAAGACAAAGGGTTCTGAACTATACCTAAACTGTCCAATCTTGTCTATTCTCTTTGCAGTGAGTGAGGGTAAGAAATCTGGGAGGAGCTGGCCAAAAAGAAACCAAAGTATTAAATGCAAGAGTATTTTTGAACGGCAGATTTCCAATTCCTAACCTTGCCATATGAAGAACCAAGTTTAAAAAAGTCTTCCAATGCCAGTGCCCAATAAACTTCAGTTTGCCTGAAGGACAGTGTAGCAGAAAAGAAGCCAATTTTTTTAAAGAGGAGGAGCAGCACTTTGTACTTCTCATTTTAAAGATGTTCTTTTCTGAATGAGAAAAACAACCTCTTGGCAAAACAAAAGCACCCCACCCAAACTTATTAAAACGGAATACAATCTGAATTTCTACATGCCTAAAGTGCCCTATAATGCTTCCTGTAGAAGCCTGAAAACTTACCTTTATTTTGTCGTTCTCAACAAGAATATACTGCAGATTGCTTTTCTTCATGAAGTAAGTGGATAAGGCTGGTGGTGCATCTGGATCAACAGGTGAATAGGCAGCTGGAACTTGAAGGATTCTAACAAGACACAAATGTTTTAAACTTATTTTAAAAAAATCCTCTTAGATTTCACTAGCATTTCTTTTATACTTTTATAGTTGCCTGAGCTAGAAAACATCATCATAACATGACTTTTAAAAATTTTGCTGGATGAATAATCAGTGTTGCCTTTTGGTATTTTACAGGAAAAAATAAAGCTAGATGAAAACATTCAATATTATTTCTGGACAAGCAAGTTGGTGATGCCAAAGTATCACTGACATCAACAGCACCACATTTTAAAACCTTCTGCTACTGACTAAGACAGAACTCATCCTCACGAGAGGAAACAGGGTAGGTACCGATCTTTTCACTCTCATCACCAGCGACAGGACTCAAAACTGCATGAAGCTGAGTCAGGGCAGGTTTAAGTTGGATATCCGAAAAAGGTTTTTCACCCAGAGGTTGTTGAGCACTGGAAGAGGCTCCCCAAGGAAGTGGTCACAGCACCAAGCCTGACAGAGCTCAGGAAGCATTTGGACAATGCTCTCAGGCACACAGTGTGACTCTTGGGGTGTCCTGAGTAGGGCCAGGAGTTGGACTCATGATCCTGATGGATCCCTTCCAACTCGGCATATTCTGTGATTCTGACATGTAAGCTTTTCATTTATAGATATACAGTACGTAGAAGCACATTTTAAAAAACACCAACAGCCTGCACGCTTAAAACCCTCTACCATGTGACTAAAGAATGCAGCGAAAGAAAATCTGAGCAGATAGTGGAACATCTTCCCTAAGAAACAAGCGGAGCGCCCAGTCCCGCTGGGCTCCCGTGCCCTGCAGCTGTTCACTGCCCCCTCCAGCGGCGCCCCTGCGGACCGGCAGGCACTACAATTCCTTACGGCCCCCATAAACCTTCACGTGTCTTCTACTGCTGCTGGGTTCTGTACTGTAAGTACGGAGAGTTGTACTCCCTCTTTGTGCAAGTGGTTTGTCACTCAGCAATGCCGAGGTGCAGAACGGAGACATGGAAAGGCAGCACCCTGTGTGCTCGAACAGCCACTGGAGTTAGTAAGCACGAAGTCTGCCTTGCATCATTTCTCAGTCAGGTACTCGGCAATGAGAGTAGTAAGAACCAAAGTGCCCTGCTAGCTCCCGCTCACACAGGAAAAGAAAACTGTGTTGTTGCTCCGTTCACGGGCATATAGGATAAATCAGGCTGCAAGGGACCTCAGTATGCAGAGTCCAACCTCCTGCTCAAGCACAGCCAGCTGTGACACCAGACCAGGCTGTTCAGCACTCTGAACACCTCCAGGGATGGTGCCTGTACAACATCTCTGGCCAACCTGCTCCACTGGTCAAAAGCCTTCCCTGATCAGTGGAAGAGTCCCTCAGTGTTTCTGGGAGGTTTATGGTTATAAAGCTCACCCTCTCCACTGAAATCTTTATATTCCACTGTGGTACCTCTTTGTGTGCTATTGTGTATCCAGTGTGACAACAGGAAAATGTATACAACTGCTGCTGTACGTTATCAGCTGAAGTAAACAGGTTCGTAATCGTGTGTTTCTCTAATACATTCTCAAATACATACTGATAAAAAAGATACATATATAAAGGATAAAAACATTAGAATTCATCAGCAGAAGCAGGATTTTTAAAATTGCTGGACTAACAGGAGTGTTGAGATCACAAACATTTCAACTTCCTAGCCATCAATTAATCAATACTGTTTTAGTGTTGCATTACTCATTACTTCTTTCTGCAATATTTGTAATGCAACACTGAATGTATATTCATTCAGCTTAAAACATGGAATTTGTTTTCAGAGCATCTTTTCTGCCAACAATACAACACATTAAAAAACTTAGCATAGTCCTTTTTTAACAGATATTTCTGTCAGATCACCTCCATTTTTAAAGGAATAAAAAAATTAATGTATCTGTTCTCAAAGATACAAGTCATTAATTTTTTGTACGCCTTTAAATATGGTAAATCACTTTTTAAAAAAGGATGCAGTTACGACAGTTCACACCTTTAGAACTTGAGATTCAAAAATATTTTAGCAATGGATTTTCAAAAGATTCTAATACAGCAACCTTTTTCCTTAAAGAACGCAAGACTCCAGCACCTCTTGATTGCATTGCTATGGTGTTACTGCACTATTGTTGTTATTAAAAATCTAAACAAACTGTAAAATTAGCTTTAACAGAGACGACCCTTAAAAAGCCAGCACCCATTGCAAACATCCAAACCATTACCCTAAGATCCAAGACGGCAGGTTAATTCCCGGATAGCAGTAAAGACCTATTTCCCGTTTGCCTTGCTGGCCACAGTGCTCCCGAAGGAAAGCTGTCAGCTCCCTGGCGAGCTCCAGCACCGTGCTGTAGGTGCGGACAGCGGGCGGCTCGCCCGTGCCTCGATCAAACCACACCGCTGCTCTGTCCGAGTGCCGGCGGGACGCCCGGGCCACCAGCTCCTGGAGGGTCCCCAGCTCCTGGAGGGCCATCGCGGCGGCGGGAACTCCGTGCCCTGCAAGGTGAACAGACACGCCGGCACTGCGCACGGCGGGAACCCAGCCCAGCTACAGAGGCACACTCCACGCTGGCCAGAAGGGGGAACAAAGGTCCATGGCTCCACACGCGGTTCTATCGCACCTCAGACCGCAGGGCTGTAAAGCTCAACTCCTGCCTCACCTGACATGAGTTTTGTCCTAAATCCCAGGATACAGCAACTCACTACGACTGCATGGCACAGAGGTAGCTTGTTCCTCACCGTTACAGCTTTACGTTTAAAGCTGGGCACCACCGAATGAATAACCTCATTAGCAAAGCTTAATTAGTTCATAACTCTTCCTTCGTCTGCAAGCAGGAACCCCCCCGCGCGGGCTGCCGAGGCTCTTAGGGCCCGTCCGTGCCGCACGGGCGCTCCCGCCGTGCCCACAGCGCTGGCCGGGCGGTCCGGGCTGTGCCCCGCTCTCCTCCTCCGAGCCCCCCGGTTTCCCCCGCCACAGCACAGGTCGGGACGGCACGGCTCCCGGCGCTCCCACCCGCGGCACTTCCGGCGCCGCCGGCCCCGCCCCCAGGCCGCGCCCGCGCCTGTGATTGGTGGAACGCTGGAAACGCCGCGCTCTCATTGGCCAGCGGCCGTCGCGCCCTTTGGACATCCGCAAGCAGCGCGCGCTCCGCCGGGGCCCTGCGCGGGGCGGTGCCATGGCTGCCCGGGGGACGGGGGGAGCCAAGAAGGAGCAGCGGGTGCCTCAGAGCCTGCCCTGCTGTCCCCAGCTGCCCGGCTGACGTGGGAAACCGGCTAAAACAAACACAGCTGGCCGCGGCGAAGGGCAGGGATCCTCTGCCGCGCTCACAGTCCACTCGCCTCCGTTCCGGTGTGTCCGTATCCCCCCGCCCCAGGAGGTGGTACGGGCCCTCCGGCCGGAGGCAGCGCCGCGGGCAGGCCAGGGCTCACATGGCCGGAGCGGGCGGTGGGATCGCTGTTGGGGGCCCAGCCTGTGTTCTGTGTCCTGCCGGCAGCGCCCGAGTCCCGCCTGCACCACCCCGTGCGGGATTCCCCTGGCAGCGGCCCCCGGCGGGGCTCCCCCCCGGGTGCGGTGTAGGACGGCCACCTGGGAGTGAGGGTGACGGGAGTGTCGCCGTGCTGGGCGGGGACACCGGGAGTGCCCTGGAATCATTGAATCGTAGGGTTGGGAGGGACCTGGAAGATCACCTGTGCCTACCCCGGCCATGAGAGGAACACCTCCCGTGGAACACTCTGCCCCGTGCGACCTGGCCCTGAGCACTTCCAGGGATGGGGCATCCACAGCTGCTCCGGGCAAGCTGTGCCAAAGCCTCCCCGCCCTCACAGCAAATGGTTTGCTGCGGCTCCGAGGTGCTTTCAAGGTGACTTTATTACAGCAGCCTCCGTGCGTGCTGCCGGGGAGCGCCGCAAGGCGAGACAGAACGAGCAGACCAGTTCACAACCATTTTTAATGTTACACGGGGGAGATGTCAGACATTGGCTTTCCACTGTTTTGTCACATTCTGTGGTAGTTTGACACAGTTGCACATTGGTAATACAGCAGAAACGGTTTCACAGTAAAACATTAATACAAATAGCAACACCAAAAGCCAGAGTTTTCTCCTTCAGCATACTCCCTGGTGTGTGCGTGGTGGCTGCATGTGATAAAAAAAGACCTGGTAGCCTGAAGCATAAATCCAGTTGTCAGAATGACACTTGAAAAGTATCTCCCCTTTAACTTAAGGTTTTGAAAAATATGTACTAAGGATTTGGCATATAGTGCATCTCAAAATTGCAGTGCACACAGTAGCAGACAGAATTTCACATGCTAACATGTACGGGAGGAAAAGAAAATAGGACTTATTTTTTTAAAATCAGAACTATGCCACGTAATGCTCAAATCACATTGAAGCAGTTATTACCAGACTTCAAGAGAAAGTTTTGTTGAATGCACGTTAAAAGAGTATTTGCACAAGTTTCACTTGCAATCTGTCCTACAGACAATTTCAAAGAGACAGACTTCTGCTCGCAGCCTTCTTAAACTGTGCACCTAAATGTTTGTCTCAAGTAGAAAGGGCTCCTCACATGTATTTATAACCTAAGAGCTCAACTTATCACTTATTCTACAAATTATTTCTTCTCTTTTTAAGGGCAGGGAAGAGTAATGATGAAAATTGTTGCTAACAGTTTTTCTGTTTTCTCATACTCCTTCCTGGAAGAGGGAGTGGTCCGTGTCCACTCTCTTCTGGTTTTGTTCAATTTACTGTCCAGATGAACTGTTATGGTTCTGTTAAAAAACCAAACTTGCTAATTAGAAGAGATCCACAGACATCTCCCAATATGCAGACCTGGGCTTTGGCAAGGAATGCACAGTTAAGAGTGCAGTGCTCATCAAATCTAAGTTCTCCCATGGGCTTGACTGCAAGTAGGTTCTGATTCCACTGCACAAGACACAGTCTTGACTTCAATAAATGTATTTACATTCTTTTTTGAAGTAGGATTTTTATGCTGTGATTGTCTATCAGGCACAATTGCTACAAATCCCACCTAAGAATTTAATCACCAGTAATGTAATTCTCAACCATATGGAAGATGATGGGGAAGGAAGAAGCTCTTCAACCTTTCTGTTTATTTTTTTTAACAGCATCACAAACAATTGTAAGGCCAAAATACACAATATTAAATAGAAAATCTAAGTTGCTGGTATGCAGTGAAAAAAATGAGGTATACAAAAGATGTTTACAATTGTGCATAAATTTTCAATAGTTTTCAAAAGGTGCTTTTCCATTTTCAGCTAGTGGTTCATTGTCCAAGTGATCTTCCTGTACCCAAGGTAACTGTGTAATGGTGATCAACTGAATACAATGCATGTAACAGCTACTGATTCTTCAGAACACTTGTTTTTTTCAAACATTACATTTATTCTAACAGCAGTAATGTAGTAAAACAGGACTATACCCAAAACAAGTCATAGTCTTCATTTAATATATCATTTTTACTGTTAAAATTTATTTTTAATATTATGATTTTTTTTTAGTTTACTTTGGATATTGACACATGAAAAGCACACTGAGCAGTAGCTCAGACTTCCAAAATTGTCAGGACTTATCCTGCAGAACACAAGATGTAAAACAGAAGACAGAAAGGCCATGCCAAGTTGTTTTTTTTTTTCTCCTTTCATGTTGTATTGGCAACTGCTAAAAGCACACAAAGGTAATGTAATTACACTGGAATTATAAAAAAGAATTTTAAAGTTACAAAACTAGAGAGCTTTTGGCTGAGCATTTCCCTGAGTCTTCATTTTTTAAAATCATATGTTAGACATCATGTGCATAGAATCTGATACAAAGGCCTTGATTAATAAAGGCTGTTTAGCTATATATGCAAAAGTTAGGTACTTCTATTCTTAAAAAGCCTAAGTAAGAACGGCTGAGGAAGCAGTTTGATTCTGCAGAATCTGGTATTTTTCCTAAGGAGAAAAGTAAACTTCGGATGCTTTTAGGATGCATTAAGACTTTGATAATTAGAAATTGCACCACACAATTCATGATTTGTGAACAAGTCTAATGGGGATATCTTTTGGGGCAAGACCAAAGCAACGAACTCTGGGACTGCTACATAATTAAAAAAACTTTGGTTTTTATGGCACTTTGTGAGAAAATAGAAGGCACAACTGTTCATCAAAACTACATGATTTTGTATTTTAATCTGCTTACATTGTTTTCATCAGCACATAAGACTTTCTGTAAGTCTTTAAATAAAGATTTGTTTTAGCAACAGTAATTAGCTGCAATAAGGTTTCTGTATTACCGGAATGCAAGGAGGCTACTTAGCAAGAAGGCATTGTGGAAAAAGGTACATTCAATAACAGATGAACTGATGTCCACCCACTAAAAATTCACCATTCTAGTTCTACAGGATAGTCTCCAGTAAGACATGCTGTGCAATGACCAATCTTTCCTGTAAGTGACTTCTGGGTTTTAAGGCTGTTCTCTTGGCTTGCTTTGATACTTTCTTGAACAGACGATACCAGCCCTTCCACAGAAAGATACACAACGCTGTCTGCTCCTAGAGGAAATAAACAATTCATTGGTTAAAGCTGCAACTGTACCAAATGCAATGCTCTTTGGAAATGCAGTTGCATTATTGTATAGATTATGATGTCAGGTGGATCACCTAATCTAAAGAGAATGACTGAAAAATTACCAGATCATAATATGCCTTGCCCTTCCCAAATTTTTTGTGCAGGGAGCTGACTCAATGAAATCTAGACAGAAGGTTCTGAGTTGGGAACAAATATGTCACACATACTGCAGAAACAGAAGCAAAGTCCAGGTTGTGTATTAAGGGTTCCTTAACTACCTGTAGCCTCCCAGAGCTGCCCTGTAGTTCAGGTCTGGAAGCAGATGTGTGTGTGGCTATTGTTTCCCAAACCTGAGCACTGAAGACTACAAAACCTCACTGGGACTTGGAGGAGGGGAAGACTGTCATGTTTTAAAAAATCATTATGCACTTCATGCAAATTTTCTATCAGTAGTAGTTTGATAGCCCTTTCATATTTTCAGTTTTCTATCATTTGCAGTCATGTGGTGAATAACACTTAAAAATGAGATCCTGCAAACTTAAAATATTTCAACATGCCTTCATAGTAATTCTGGGGAAAAGAATTCATTGCAGTATTAGTGAGAGTAAGTATTTTAACCATAAAATACGAGTTTACAGTGAAACATAAATGGCTGAATCTTCTTTTATTCTGCTGCAAACACGACTTGAAATTTGACAAGTTTTTTAACATTCTTTGCTTGGTTTCAAATACAATTTCTTTCATGAAATATATAATGTAGTTAAACTTATTGATGGGTGCTTAGAAATTTTGAACATATTTTTGTGAATATCTCATCAAAGTGAAATTATAGGACAGATTTTCACCACCTATTTTCTTCCTGGTAGGTCCTTACTGTGAAGTTTCCCAGAAGGAGCTTTAAGTATTGGAAAGCTTTGTTGTCATACTTTATTTGTAACTTATGCTTATGCAATTATTTTAGTACTTTCTATTGTTTTGAGAAATACAGCTCTCTAACTGTGTTTAAAGAAAGTATGTAGCTAAATTAATTTGATCTACAAAATACTAACAATGCAGAGACCTAGCTTACCCATCTTACAATTTTTTAGTCACTTTTGCCACTATCTCCTTGACGTGTTGGGCTGGGCTTTTATTTTGAAGGAGACTATACAATACCTACAATGGGTGAAAACTCATTCTCAAAAAAAAAAAAGTAACATTTACCTATGTAGTTTGCAAGATCATGAAATTCAGGTCTGTTGGCAATGAGTTCTTCTTTAGTTGGAATGTTTATTCCCATGTAACAAGGAAATCTTATGGGAGGTGAAGCCACACGGATGTGCACCTGAATAAAAAATATAATTTCAAAACAGACCACTGTAAGTTGACAGTGATCAGATCACAACACAATAGCAATGTCCCAGTTCTGCTCAACAATAATGAAGAACAGAACACAGCACTGCACAGAAATCACTGGAGGGTTAAAAGTAAGATAAAGTTTTTCAGATGCCAAGACAGCAGAAGAAAAGACAGTTTTAGAACTTATTTTTTTACAGTATTTCCTAATGTTCTTAAAAGGTTACATCTTGACTTTGCTTTTCTTCTGTGGTGTTCAGTCTTTGATGTACAAGCTTCATTTTACAAAGTCAAACATTAGAAGGAGTATTTTTGCTTCAGTGACTGACTTGCATACTCTGCTTTGCTTAAAAAGTCTTTATCAATTAAAAAATTTAAAAAATGGTGCTCTGGTGACTTAAGCCATGTGGTATTTACAGCAGTATGTGCTTGTACTTTATGCAGTTCCACAAGTCATACATCAAGAATACTTGGTTTTCTGATCTTAACTAATTTATTTTCCATTCTCTTTTTATTTCCCAGATAGTGCCTCTTAAGTGACTACCTGTTCCTCTCACCTAAAATTCAGTCATACAAAAAAAGAACTTTCTTAACCTATTTTCACAATAAACACGCGCTAGCCATTGTTTTTTTCCATGCTTGCCCTTTTAAATAAGGAAACAATGTATAGTACAAATGAAGACAAGCCCCTATGCTTTACCCTCCTATAAACTTCTATTTACATCTATATTGTACTGACTTAAAATTAACTTACCTCTTTTGCTCCTGATTCCCTCAGTAGTTTTATTATGGGTGAAATGGTATTGCCCCTCACGATTGAATCATCAATGATAACAACTCGTTTGCCTTTAAAATTATCAGAGAGAACACCAAACTTCTTTGCAACACCAAGCTGCCGTAACCTCATATTTGGCTGGATAAACGTTCTCCCTTCATATCGATTTTTACAGAGTACTTCAACATAAGGTAGTCCACACTGCAAACAGAAGACAGTTAAACAGAATCAATATTTAAGGACTTGTTATTCTCAGTTACTGTTTTTTTAAAGCAACCTTAGGGCTTAGTATGACTTCACAGTAACAAAAAACATGTTTGAATACCTTAATATAAAGGAATAACAACAGAAAAAACAAGGTAGATGACTCAATGAGAGTACTCTGTATACTGAAGATATAAAGCTTCATCGGTACACAGCTCTAACAGCCCACTGTTGTATAGTCCATTACAAAAAGAGAGATGTCTAAATATGCTTGGTGGGGTGGAAGAGGACAAGGTTAACATATACCTTTTGAGCATAACCAAGAGCTGCTGGGGTTGCAGACTCTGGAACAGTGCTGACCAGGTCTGCTTCCACAGGTGCTTCAATAGCAAGCTGCTGCCCACATCTTCTCCGGACTGAATATACCATCTGACCTAGGAACAGCAAGAAGTGTTTTTCTTGGTATGCATGATTGAGATTTCCTCTAAGTTTGCTGTACAAATTTCTGTGCCAAGTTGCAGGCGAAAAGCTCCAGAACTAATAACCAGTCACTTGCATAAGGTCGTTTTTCATTTCCTTCCATAATGTCACATTCCAGCATCTACATTCGTATCACTACATAGAGAATTAAAATCCAGCTTGCTCCTCCTGATGAGTTTCATCTCAAAAGCCTTGCCAACTCAGTCTATCCCAGCTGTGCTCTGCAAGCTTACATTCAGTGGTACTCTACTGTGATCCCTGATCATTTTCAGAGTCATTGTGCTCCAGGACAACATCTCCCACTATTTAAAGAGGAGCTCTGTATGTTATTTTCATACCTTCGAAAATACTGTCTGGTCTTGCAAAATAAACATATTCAAAGATGCAGAATGCTGACGGATCTCTTTCAGGTCTTCGTACAACATCCAGTGTCTGGACACCATGTCTGGATATTTTCACAATCTCTCCAGGAAGGACCTCACGATAGTACCTCAAAAAAGAAATACATGGCAGTTAGAAATGTCCTGAATGTGGATGATAGTTTTGAAGTATAAACAAGAGTCAACTGACAGGAAAAAATGCTTTTAAACATCCTAACAGGAAAATTTGCTTCTATCTTAAGATTTGACCTGGAGAATTTTTAAGACCAACATGCTGAGACAAGCAACCCTTACTAAAACCCCTGAATTAATATCCAAAAGCACTAAATTCATACTTAGAACTGGAGAATTATGGTATTAATCCTATGTGTGAGACATACAGTACAGGCTTAATTGAGATTGAATATATTTTAATAATATAGTCCCAAATCAATACTAGAGAACTTTTCTATGAAAGTTAATAAATACTACAGTGCAATATAAGAAATATCAAGAATAGAGATGGTAGACAAAAAAAATCCTGCCTTAAAAGCCAAATCTAGAAAAAATATGTCTAGAGATGATAGACAGCCACTTCTGAACAACACAGAGCTGACTAAAAAGGTGCATTCAAATTCTTAAATCTAAACAAATATGGAATAGTATTATGTTTATTATGTTACAGTGTTTAACCTTATTCAACATTTTTCTAGGTGCTTTTGTGAGTTCTCATGTGGCTATTCTAACAAAGACAATCTAAATCTATTGCTAAATATTGAAATATTCTGGAGATACAAATCAGACGTGAGCAAATCTATGTTTTTTCACTGGTCAGATACTAAGAGTAGCAGACAGCAGCATTGGCTATAGCCGAAGTGTAGACAAAATTGCTTTTTTAAAGCCCCACAGGTTTCAGCTGGTAGTCCTACATGGTGAGCTTCTCTTAACAGAGATTTTGAAGAAGTTTCAGAAAACACTTGATTTTTTTCTAACAAGGAAACCAGCTCATAAGACAGCATATGCTAGCAGGTTAGTTCAGCCTGTGAGCTACCAATGTACCTTTTCTATAGTTAAATAATTGTTTTGTAATATAGCAAATGCTGGTGCAAATGAAGCTAAAAGGAGTAAGTTATATGAGTAACCAGGTATAATGCAAACAGGTATAAGAGCCATTTACTTTGCAAGAGTAAAGTAGTCTTTACTGTTACTTTCTGCACACATAATTCTTTTAAATCATCTGCTCAAGAAAATAAAACTGGCAAAAACCAGGGCTGGCAAAAAAAATCCTCCACAATTAACTGATCTTTGATGATTTTCATCTTCTTATAAATTATGATACTTGTCAATTTGATACGTAATGTTTAATCACTGCTTAAGGAGAGATTTCAGATAAAGTGAGAATCAGGGCACTTACTCAGCACCAATAGACAAAAAACTACAGGATTCAGAAGAGACAACCCATCCTTCTGTTTCAGTGCTACCTTTTCCTGAAATGAAAGAGTTCAGTTAGAGTCCCGAATTCTTGCTACCATGACCCCCCGACAATTGCATTTCTGCTTCAGTATCTGTCTTGCTATGGTTTAGGTTGCCAAGTGAGCAATTAAAGACTGTTGTAATTTCTAACTGAAAGGTATAGCATTCCACAGTTTCTGTAATAGTATTTAAAAAAAAAATCCCAAACAAATCCACAACAAAACATCCTAAACCTGTTATAGGCAGAAGTGAAAGTAGCAGCATCATATTCACAGCTCATGAAGAGAGGCAGTTCAGGTAACTACCTTTGTTATCCCTGCACTATTTCAAACTTTCCCAATTCTAGTTCAGTGAACTTAGATATACATAATTACTTTGGTTCACACAAGAAACTCCTTACTTTTCTTATGCTAAATACATTAATAGATAGATGCTTTTGAATACAATGGATACTGGACTGAATTCCAATATGGAGAGTTTTGAGAGGCAACCACAGGAAAGATCGAATTGTGTTACATTGGGTAGGAATGTTTGTATACTTCAAAAAATCTTGATAATTTTTCTTGCAGTTAAAATTACCCAGTTTTATGAAGATATGGATGCAGTTACTATTTTGTCTTTGAATTATTTAAGTTTTAAAAAATGAATATATTTTAATCTCACTTAATAGAAAACGTTGATTTGCAGGCTAAACAGGAACACAAAGAATTTTTCCCATACACTGACTGTATAGTGTTCCACTACCGTATTACATGTAGTGGGGTGCTTGGAATTCAAAAATACATTGTGAGCAATCTGGCACTTCTTGCTCACTTTACTACAGGAGAAAGGAAGACATCAGACTTGTTTCTGGACTGGGTATCATCCTGAGCAACTGGCTTTACATGGCCCTGATTGAGCAGGGGATTTGGACCAATGGCCCTCAGAGCTCCCTTCCAACCTCAACCCTCCTGTGCATCCCTGCTTTCCCATTTAAGCAATGAGACCCTAATTATATTTTCACAAATACTATATTACAGTTGGGCTGCCTAATTGTGGCAGTCATCCGGCTACTAGAAATTCCCTTTATCTGTGAACAGCGTTTTACAGACATCCTACAAATTATTTTTTCCTTGCCAACTTTTTTATTTTTCAGAACTGACTTTTGCATCACATATTCGTACCTACATCTCAGTAGTTGTAGCTTTAATTACTTATATCTGTGATTTCATACACAAACTTCTTATATGCATATGGATAGAGAGATATATATATATAGCTTACCTTTTCCATTCATGTCCCCTACTGGAATAAGGCGACCGATGCAGAGTGGGCGATTCCCATATGGATCTCGTACTGCATAGATTATGTCTTTATGCATAACTAGCAATGAATATGAAGTGGGAGTTTCCTTCATTAAGTTTTTTATTCTGGAATGAGAATAGGTCACATAAGTGTGTGTCAGGCAAACAGCTGTGTGCATTTACAGTGCATATCATGCTGAGATTAAATTGCTGTTCTTGATCCTGAAACCTGTCCTCCTCACCTGGCTACCCAGTCGGCTGTATCGTCATTTTCGAGAGGAGGCGTGAAAGCCAGTAGCTGAGTGATCAGTTCACTGTCAGAACTGGTTGACAGTCCCACACCGTGCCGCATAAGCTTTTAGGACACAAACCAGAAGTGTTAGCAGCATTAAAAAAAAATATCCAATATAGCACTGCTCAGACTGTAATCTAACACCCACCTTTGTGCAATGAACAAATGTTTTAAAATGTATCAGTGCTTCAGGTGATCACATCATAATAATGTCAAGTTCCTTCCAACAAACCAACTAGGTGAAATGAGGTGGTACAATTATTTACACTAGTACTACATTTTCCCCTTTTCATCTCATTCCTTTGCTCCACATCCAACTGAAACTAATGCCACCAATATTCAGGGCACAAGTTCATGTTTGGGGCATTTAATTAGCTTTGTACATGCTCTGGGAAGAGAGGTAAAATAGGCAAGGGAAAATATCAAATTGCCTATAGAAGATCCAGAAAGAGATATGAAGGCAGAATCCCCTCCCCAGGATCTTCACCCTCCCCCCCACCCTAAATGATCTATTTTGATTAGGGTACTCTTTCCTTACCCCAAACAGTTTGGTATTAAGGAAAAGTCACAGCAACCTTATTGTCACTGATGCCTCATACTCAGAAAGAAGCAATGCCAGAAACCCCTAAAGGAGCTACTAACCTTCCTCCTGAGCTGTGCAGCATTTGTTAGCTCCCCGTTGTGTGCCACAGCAATCTTCCCATGAAGAGTCTCTACAACAAAAGGCTGGCAGTTCTGCAGCTCAGAAATTCCTGAGGTGGAGTACCTTGTGTGCCCAATACCAAGGTTTGAAGGGTACAGTTTCTTCAGGCTGTCTGCATTGAAGACGTGATTTATAAGACCCATTCCCTTTGGGAGAAAAAGAAAAAAAGGTTCTGTTTGGTTTTATTTTCATGGTAACTTTCTCATTTCTTCTGCTTGGTTTTGGTGCAATATTAATGGAACTTTAAGAGAAAGGCAAATAACCTGAAAGAAGCTGAGTAGGTGTCACAGTGGTATATCAGATCCCATTAATCCTGTTTTTAAATAAAACAATATACATTTTTGTGCTGAAGATTTTCATGGAACAATCTATTCCCTGACTAAAAATACATCTCCTGAAAAACACTGCCAACTGTTGTGTTGTTTAAAAAACACCAGAAAAAAAGACTGCCAGAAGACAGGAAAGGAAAGAAAGAATTTGCAAGAAAGAAGTTCTAGGTACAGAACACCTTTTACAAGTTAGTGGTATATTGGATTCACTTTTAAAGTGAGTCCATGGTAATGTTTATTAGAATCCACTCTCATTCTTGCCAATGTCAGAAGTAAAGCTTTTTTCCAAGAGGTTTTGTTGTTTACTTAAACTTTTCATATAGCCAAGTCACCTTCTATCTAAAGCAGAAATACAACAAAGCCTTTTAGTCAGCTGTCAGGACAGGAGTTTCTTTTCGCAACAAGCACTGTGGGGAGACAATTTAGCAATTGAATAGTCTGAAAAAACTGAACAAGAAGTAGAAATTAAGATCGGATTCTGGGCCTTCCTATAAATTCCTGCTTTTGCCACTGCCTGTGGAAAATACTTACACCCTTCAATGCCTGGTTTGCCTATCATGCATGGTAACTGTTGTACACATGACAGGGAACACTCATCTAGGACCTTCAAAGATACACAGGAGAGGTCTGAAGCTCTGAATGGCTCATAACCTGTGCTGCAGATACAAGAGAGTGAGATGGAACAGGAAGAAAGGAAATTGGTTGAGCTGTTTTCACAACTCAACCAAAAAAGCCTAAAGAAGGCTCAACTTTAGGATATTTTCTGCTGTGACTGCTGTAGAGTAAGAATACCAAGAGGCTGTGGTTGCATATGTGGTTTTAATATATTTATTATCATGTTAAAACGTTACTCCCTGAAACAGCCAGTCTGGTATGTGTTTGCTTTAATGGTCAGCAAACTTTATCTCAAATCAATTATCATCTATGTTCTCACAGATGACAAAGGAGGCCTAAAGTTGTGTGCTCATATATGTAGCTCATATAGAATGCAACCATGCACTCTTATTTAGGCCAACTTTATCCTGACAGATCTGATGGCTCACAGGTTAATGGATGTGGCAAAGTTAAGTATTGCAGTAACTTACACAAGTAATGCTGGTTTAAACCAGATTTGGTTACACAAGTACATAAGCTTTTAATTGCAGTTTGAAATATTCCTCTTACTTAGATTGCACTTGTGTGGGATGGAAATGTGAATTACACCAGTATAAAAAAAATCCCAGTGAGGACAATCTTATGCTGTATTATACAAGGCCTTATACATGCCAAAACACAATAATGGTTTTATAAATTGGTACTTTGATATATTATTCTGCATGTCAAGTGTGAAAGAGTCTTTTTTCTACTGGCATCACTATGTCTATACAAGAGATTTATGTTTTTCCCTGAGCTAATACATCTATGACAATAATGTTTTGTTGTATGAGTCTAGCTGAAAGGCTTCAGCAGACAAATCTGGACAAGTCTTTCTGGGAGATTTGAAAACAAAGGATTAATAGCCTTTGTCAAGGGCTATTAATCCATGGTTAAAGGCTGACCACGATCAGAATGGAACATGTACCCATACCTTAGCTGGAACAGTTCATACTCTAATATAGGTATTGCCTTAAACTGTGAGTAAATTGATGCAGTGAGAAGCAAGCACCTTTTGCATTGTTTTCTCTGCTATGAAGAAGAGTCAGGTGGGGTTTGGAGAACAAAGGGTACAGTAGCATCTTAACTGCTAATATTTTTATGTACTAGTTTACAAGTCAGAGCCCTACAATATGTTTTCCCCAATGTAACAGACACAAATGTTTGTTACGTTAGCATCAATTCCAGGATTAACCAGGTTATATAAATTGTATAGGCTCTTTATTACACTGTGGTTATTACAGTTTTTAAAAGTGCTGTAGTTGAGAAATATATTCCAAGGATAAAAGAAACTATCACATGTTCTGCAACTCTTAAAATATGGAAGTTGATATGATGAAACAGTCAATTAAGTTCTTAGCGTGACAGCTAAGTATTCTAGCTCAGTAATACGGAGATACTGCAGATTATTATATCACAAGCTGGAAGTTCATTCTGAGAAGAACTTTTTTACTATGGCATTTCTAGAGCAGCCCACTTTACAGGAAACTGGAATTCCCATAAACCTTAAGGAAAACTGAAACTCAAGCAGGAGCAGGAATGAAGAACCAATAACATGATGCTGAAGTTGAAAAAAGATGCATTTAAAAGCATGTGTATGTGAATCAAGCTGTAAGTAACAGATAGGAAGGGGGAAGTGCCTAAAGTAACAAACGCAGTGCTTGAGAGAAAAGGTTTGTATGCGCCATTGAGCAGTCATGCACAGATACATATGCTACTGCAGCAGAGCCGTTTTTAGTTTTGGACTGACTTGAACAGCTTAATCAATCTTCCTCAGAGACCTCTGAATGGGAAGACAAACTGCTTTCTGATTTTGCTCAGAGTACATATATCAAGAATTGCCCCATGTTTTTTTTGCTGATGTATTTTTATTTCTGATTCTCTCCTTTTCCAGGATGGAATAGGCTGTTGATTTTTTTTTTCCTGATCACTAATACAGTGTGAACATAAATATTCTCAGAGCATGCTAGTATTCTCTTGGCATAATACTTTAGAGGTTTGGTTATTTTGTGTCTTGTAACATCCCCTGTGATTCCATCAGCTTGAAAAAGGTTGTGTGACCTTCTCAGGTCTTCATTCAGTTTTATATTCTGTTTATTTTTACCTATGAGTAAAGTAGTTGCCACTTCTTTGAGTCTCATTAACATAAGATTTAGTCATCTATTTCCTCATGCGTGGCCTACAACTGTATTTCTTTTCTCTTGAGATCAAGTTGCATTAATGCTCTTACAAATCTGCAGAGTTAACACCTGAGGTGCAGGGTGACTTTGGTAGGTAGTTCTTGTGACATCAATTGCATGATGTGGATAACTTCTCTGTGTCTACCACTGTATGCACAGATACACCCAGCAGGCCAATGCTGGCATGTTTGTTTTAAGCATACACTCAAAACAGAAATTGCACAAGTAACAAAATTAGATACTCTCACTGATAAAACCAAAACAGCCCATCAAAATAGGTGACTTTTTCTGTAATTATACTATTTCTTAACAGAAACAAACTTTCACGCATCTCTGTTAAGAATTCACAAAACATTCATTTGCATTTTACCTTGTGCACTTTGAATGCCTGGGACGACTCTCCATCACTTGTCACAATTCCAGCGCTCTCCTGGCCCCTATGAACAAAATAAAATTAACGTAAAGCAGTGAAATGCTTAGAATATGAAATACCTTAACATACAATGGATAGGTGTTTCATCATGAAACTTTAATGTAGGCTTATTTGTTGTTTTATTTTACAGACTTGTAATTGCAACTGGTTTCTTGCCTGTGTTATGTCTTGTTTCAAAACAGTCACAGAAGGTTTGTGCCTAAGCCCACTGCATTCCGTGGGAATCTTTCCACTAATAAGCACTGGCGCAGGCTCTTGCTGTAGTCCTATTTCAGTGTGGGCATAAAATAAAAACAGATGCCTAATCTGAAAAGCCATTTTCAGAGGGATAGCGGTCTAGGCAATAGTAGTTCGCTCTATAGTGCTATTCTATTTCTGCTTTGGGTTGGGAGATGGTATTAAAAACTGCTGGTTTTGCCTACAGGAATGGATTGTCTTTTCCACTGATCATCCATGCAGAAGCTTTTGCATTTTTGCACTTAAGCAGACAAGTTAGCATTTACACCTCTAAAGCTACACAGGCACTGATAAAAGCATTTGAGCGCATAAACCTAATGTTGGGTATCTCAGCTTCTCAAGGAAAACAAGTCTCATGTACAACTGTCACTGCAAATGAAAACACTTCTCTTACAGCACGTCAGCCTTAGGCTGGCAGTTGTGCTTTGTTGAGCAGAAGAACTGATTCAGGTGAAATAAGAGAGTTTTCCCTGTCTTACTGCCTGTCCTCCCCAGCCCTTCTCCACATTGTGTCTCCCAGGTGCACCCTAGGTGCCCTGATGCCATCCTGCCAAGGCAGGCAGAAAAATGCACAACTACCCATGCAACAGGTACCATTACTGCCCACCGTTTGAAATTCAGTCCTTTTCCACTGAAAAGCTTTACAGACTGGATTTTTTTGTGGGTAACAGTGCAGGCTGCTCCATCTCCTTTTAAAGTGCTTCTGAAATACGGCAGTGGTGCCTCTAACAAAACTGCTGCTATGTACCTGCTGTACCTGTAATACTCATCA
The DNA here is from genome assembly GCA_013396655.1 of Campylorhamphus procurvoides. Lineage (NCBI taxonomy): Eukaryota > Metazoa > Chordata > Aves > Passeriformes > Dendrocolaptidae > Campylorhamphus > Campylorhamphus procurvoides. The sequence goes on from WBMV01007256.1 coordinate 200,141, forward strand.
GGGCTTTGGTGGGCTAACGAGCTCCCATCCACTCTCATATATATGTCTCAAAAGATGTTTTTCTTAAAAAAATAAAGACTTAAGCATTTTTAGAATATTATCCAAAGATCCTATTTGAGTATAACTCAGCTGAAGTCACTGGAATTATTTCCAGTATATGCAACAATAAAACTGGGCACAAAAATCTAGAGAATGGGTGCTAATCTACAACTCGCCACATTTACGACCAATTTCATATCTGAAGAAATCTACCCTGTTTGGGACAAAGATCTTCAAAGAAAAAATTCAGAGATGAGGACAGTCTTAAAGCCATTGATATGAGGGACTAACACATAAAGGGAATTGATATAAGGAACTAACACGTAAAGGGGACTGATATAAGGAACTAACACGTAAAGGGGACTGATATAAGGAACTAACACGTAAAGGGGACTGATATAAGGAACTAACACGTAAAGGGGACTGATATAAGGAACTAACACGTAAAGGGGACTGATATAAGGAACTAACACTTAGAGGAGACTAATATAAGGAATTAATAGAGAACTAACACTGAGAGGGTTAATAGAAATTATTGTGGGGACTTTTTGCTGAAGTTTGCAAAGATAGACTGCATGGCTGAGGCCCTGATTAGCTATAAACATAAAACTATCAGTACCTGGCGTTGAAGTATCTAACTTAGAATGNCTACTTTAACTCAGGAAGATGTCCCATCTATAAACACGAAGACTGGTAGTGGAACTTAAGGGCTGATGCACTGCTTCAGCAACTCGTAATCACAATGGTATCGTTACATGCAATTTCCATTTTAATCCTGCCACGGCCCCTTTAAGTATTTCCAAAATCACAGGGAGGAGGAGGAGGAGGAGGAGGAGGGAGGCAGACAGCTCTGGTCGTGGTGCTGGGTTGCACCTCACAATGCCATTGCCACAGGGCCTGCACCGCTTTACCCATTGAGACAGGCTGTTAAATGTGCCAGCTTTTTATTGTAACACCACAAACAGCGGACAAACCCCGCGTACACACGGCCACCCGTTCAAAAGTGAACAAAACTGTGTTCAAAAGCGAACACAAGTGTGTTCAAAAGCGTGTGGAGGTGTGAAGGTGAGGCGGCGCGGGCCTGAGGGAAGGCCCAGCGCCCACCCGGCAAAGGCGCACTAGCAGAGCGCCAGCGTGCGTGTCACATTGCTTGGGTTTGGGTTTATTTTTAAAAGGAACAAAAAAGCAGGACTCTTGTTTCGCCTCCCTCCCCACAGCCCGGCGCCCCTGTGCCCACGAAGGGTTAAAGCAGCCCCGGCCCGGCCTGCCCTGCCCGCCCCGGCGGAGCCGCTTCCCTCGCCCGGCTCCAGCGCCGAGCCCGCTTATTTGTCAGTGTCTCAAGTTACTCCCCTCTGGCAGCTTGAGCCAGTTAAAACCAGATCCTTTCATCTCGGCGGAGCTTGCTGACAACCAGCCGTCTGGTTTCCTAGGAAACAAAATCCTGGCTAGAAATAGTGAATCATTTCCAGGTCACTTTCAACATGGAGAGTGGAGCGGGGAAGCATTGGACTGAGGAGGAGGTTAAAGCCTTGTTAAGCGTCTGGTCAGAAAAAAACATCAGAAAGCAACTGCACGGCACCCTGAGGAATAAAGGAATATTTATCTACATTGCTAAAAGGTTACAGGAGTTGGGAGTGTGCAGGGACTGGAAACAGTGCCGTGCAAAGTACAAAAACCTGAAGTACGAGTACAGAACGGTTAAATATGCCCACAACTCGGGGGATGTCACTAAATCCATGAAGTTTTTCCATGACCTGGATGCCATATTGCGATATGAGCCCGTGACACAATTAGCAGCAGAAGAGAACGGCAGGTGTCCTGCGACTGAGACGCAGCCGAACACAAGCCCCACAGCAGACAGCGCGCAAGGTAAAAACCCCCTGTTTTTGCTTCTATTTTTCTCTGTTTGCTTAAGCCCCGAAGGGAACACCACCGGCTCCCGAGCCCGCCGGAGCGGAGGCTGCGCCGCCCCAGCAGCGCGGCTGGAACTGACTGGATGCACACGCCTCGCGCAGGGGAATAAAATGTTAGCACCCACCAGTGTCAAAGTCTGTAAATACAGCGTAATGCCATCAAAATTATGCTAACTGCCTGTACTGCAGCCTCGGTGAGTGCTCACTGGTGTCCAGGCTCCTGCACTGCCTTGAAACGCTCAGTTTAAAAACAGCTGTTTTCTATCCCTTTGCCATTCGTTCGCAGTACTTTGGGAGCAGGTTTTTACAGTTCAGATGTAAACTTACAGGTGAAAGAAAAGGCTGAAGCTGTCATGGTTTTTTAAAAATCAGTATTTGCGATAAGAGTGAAATTTAGGCTTTTTATTTTTTCTCTGTAACTTAATACTTATGCGTCAAAGCTCAAGATAAATTTAATTATTTTGTAAGCACTTTCACTTAAATGTTTGAGAGACAGATGCTTCTCATTTAAAACTCTAATTTAGCAATGAAAGTAAAAATCATCATATTTATCAGACTATTTGGAGGCAGACCAAATGAATACAACTGCTTTTATTCTTAAAGGGGTTTCACTAAATTACTTGCATCTCTTGTTTTATTCAACCTTCTCTACATATGCATTTACGCTCTGCTTAACATTTCGTTAAGGTCAATCTGCTCTTTGACATCACTCAAATCTCCTTGTCACATCCTAAATGTCACTGAAACATAAGCCCTGATGTTGGTTATATAGTACCAAAACAAAAGATGACTAAAAAGAGAAATTAAAAGCTTAACTGTTTGTTCCTGTATTGTATGTGGCAATTTACATTTAGATTGTGAATGTTTTTTTAAGAAAGCAAAAACCTCAGCATTAGTATCAGGGGAGACTGTCAAAGGCATAGATAGGAGCTGGACATCTAGCTTGTCCTGGTACCCTTCCACATCTCCCTCGACAATGCTTGATAGATTCGAAGGAAAAAAAATGTCATTTTTCTTGTCATTGTTTACCATAATGAAAAGCTTGACCTTAATTTGTCATCACTAGCAGAAAGCCTCTAATCTGTCAAAGTCGCATCAAATTAAAATGGCAATTTTATAGTATTTTAATGTGCTCTCTGCATGTATATTGCAATCCATTTTTATTGTTAAACGTGCAGAACTGAGGCTAATGCAAACTGTTATACTTTGAGGACTACAAAAAACTAAGTATCCTTCATCTGCGTGTCAGCCATTAGGTCATCCTCTGTGTTTTGATGTAGTTTGCACCTGGCAGTTCTAATTCTCATCTGCCTTAGACCTCTAGCAAATTTAAATCAGCAAAAGTTAATTTGTGAATACCAAACTACAGAATATATTTAAAAAAATTACCCCTGGGTGAGACACACACGATTTGGAAGCATTAGGACAGTCTGGTTTTAAAGGTGATATAAGTAAATGTATTGCTTAAATCTACAAGCATTTCTGGTACTCCAAAAACATAACAACAAACAAGTTTTATGGATAAACAAAAATGAAATGCAACTAACTGCAATAATGCAACACTAATGGCAAAAATTGAAATGCAAAGATTTTCACAACAACCACAATTCAGCCACAAAAAAAATACACTAACCTAGAAATGTGTTCTGCAGCTAACAAGGGGCAGAGAGAACAGCTGTGAGATCATCAACTGTCTTATTTAAGAATGTAAGTCAAGCAATTAACACTGTACTAGAGGTCCAGCCAGAGTTGTGATTTCTGCCTAGCTCAGCAGGGGCCCAGTAAAGGGCACTTGTAAGGCTAAAATGGCATCGATGGCTCTGCAGCTGATGCTCTCAAGTTCTGTTGTGGGGGCAGATCTGACGGTGTCTCTCCTGCAGATAAAAAGATGATTCCCTGCACAGGGAACAGCAGCCCACTGCCCCTGCCGCACCACAGACTGCACCTCTCCTCCTGGGCTTCTTCCTTCCAACCACAGAGTGTTACAGGAGAGGAGGGAAAAACGGTCCCTCTTTTAAAAGAGGCAGAGACGTCGTTTTGACAGGGCTGGAAAAATCAAGGATGTCTAGACTTGTGACTTGGGTAACAAGAACAAAATGCTATCAGCAAAGTAAAACCTGTGACAAATACTACTTCATCCTGCATGTCTTATTTTATTTGAAGAACTTGGTTGCTATACTAATTTGTTGAAAAGCATGACAAGGGACATTGCAGGCTCCCAAAGAAATCATCATATATTTACCATTCTGCTTAGCCAGTCTCAATATTCATAAACATTCTTAATGCAAAGATACAAACCACCTCTTTGCATTATTTCAGCTACTGGGAGATTACTGGGAAGGGGGAGGAAAGGGAAGGAAGTAAACGAGACTAGTTGTTTTTTTTATAGGACTGAATGGTATTTCTAATAGTGCTTCCCTGAGGGGGTTTTTTTGGTTTTGTTTTTTTTTTTCCCCTGGTAAAATCAGTTTTCTTTTGAAAGTGTAGTTGAAGAAATTATTACTGAAAATCTCAATCAAATCTGAGAGGAGTGTCTTGGGACAAACCTGGTAACATACACCAATTCCCAGCTCCTTCATGGAAAGGTGACACTTTTTGTCTGAGCACCTGCAGAAGTGCAAGCAGGGATGCTCACGCTGTCCTCCCAAAATAATTTTCAGAGGCAGAGTTGTAGCTTAAATAAGCATTAAAAAAGATAAAAGTAAACAGGTTCAGTTCTCTTAAAATGTAGTTTGTGTATTATCCCGGTAATCAACACCCAAGAAAATCCATGTAAAGTGATGGTGCACTATGAAAAATGGTATCTGTCGTTAGAGTTCAGATGAATGACCTTCCCGTTTTGTAAACTAGTTTTGATTGTTTAAAGTTATATCAAGTAGTAATAAATAAAATATGGTATTTACAAAAGTAAACCTCACCTAGTAATTCATGTTAAGTTATTTACTCTCTTTTATATTTCTTTATATTTAAACATTAAGACACTGGTTACCTTGCTCGACCTTCACTTTACCTCAGCAAATACAGAAATATTATCAAGTTCAAGAAATGCATCAACAATAACCATATTGTCATATGCACAAAACTCAGACAGCTACTATAAATGCAGAAAGATCCTTCAGAAATGCTGACTTGAAAGTGCCACTCGTACATCATTTTCCACATCAGGACTTTAACATCAAACATGTCTCTGACAAGTATTTTATACAGGTTATTTTAAATAAGGGTACAGTACTCTTATTGAATATTTTTTTTTGCTCTTCAAATGCCTTTTTTTTTAAATTTTCCCCATCAAAGATGCTAATATTCTTTTGTCGTAACTGTTCTTATTTCCTTAAAATAAAAAAAAATTGTTTCTCTTTTAAATATGACAGTGTAATTAAAGTTGCTCATGCTAGTGCCAATGGCACACTCAGCAGGCTTCCAACAGGGAGTTAATTTCTCTCTCTGTACTTTGCTTTGCTGATTGTAAGCAGCTAAAACACCAGTCCTGTTGCTGGAGGTTGAGGCATGAGCAGCTCTTGCCAGAGAAGCCAGGCAGACAGCTGGGAGCAGCCAGAGATCAGGCCACTGCATCTATGAGTCACTGTGAGCCTTGCTGAAAGTCAGGATTTAGGATAATGTTTTCAAACGCAGTTTTCAGTTTCACCTACGTCAGGAATACAAGGTTGCATCCTAACCACGCCTCATTACTGTTCCCTGTGACGAACTACCGCAGAGCCCTGGAGCAGGCAGCTTTGATCTGCGTGCCCTGCCTGGCTGGAGCTCACAGTAGCTCAGCTCCCTGCACAATGCATCAACATTTCAGACTGCCTGTCAACATGGTACATGGTATTACCACTGGACAACTTAGAAGTCTGTCCTCTGTGAAAATTAAGCTGGTTCAGAACCTGACTTATATCACTGCTCTCTAAACTGGCATAGCAATTGCTATAATGCTGCTTTTTTTTGTTATATAAGTGGATTTGTGGTTATCTGAATCCATGTGCAAAGACTGCCTTTATTTGTATGTCTATGACTTTAAATTATCTACTTGCAAACTATGGATTTAATGTTCTATCCACCCCAAATACTGAGTCAGAAAAGTATAAACGTCACTAGAAACAAGTCAGTTTCTACAAGAATTTTAAAAAGTATTTCAAACAGGATTCATATGCAAGATATAAAATATTTTACCTCCTGTAACTCCTTATGGGGACAGGGCAAATTAATTTTAAATTTAATTTAACTACAAATGTGGTGTAGAGATTACCAAGTTAAAGATCTTCTCACTGTGTATGGACAATTTAACTTAAACTAATTTAAGCTAATTTAGTCCATACCTATTTTTCATCTGAAAACTCTTTCCTTCTCAGGTGAGATAACAGTTTCTTTAGAAGAAGATGAGGAGGATTCTCCAGGAGATCCACTACTCTGTATGTCTCATGTCAGACCAGTTCAACTAGGTACAGTATGATGGTGCAGAGAAATCAAAAACTAAAAAGGAGCATGGGTTGTCAGAGCATGTTCTGATAGCTTGAATACACCGCCATTCTGTTCTGATCAACGTAGCTTTAATACAGCCACTCTTGCACACCATTTCCTTCCCAGCTGTAGCACTCAGCAGCCTCATGCATCACTAGACACTGACCATTCTATGATCTAATGCTGGCATGACCACCATTCACATGCAAAATGCATCCCCGTGCTATAGCTTAATCATATTAACCACATTAACCACATTAATTTTGTTAAATGCTAGGGGAAAGTAGGCCAAATGCTAGTGTGGGTACCCATGTCAACTTGTGGCTTTTCCCTAGCTTGTTTTCTTGAAGCATGGATAATTAAAGCAGCATGAGTGAGTGGCCTGAGCCAGGAGAGAGATGCAGAGCAATGCAGATTTGCAGTGCTCTCCAGTGCAACTGCAAAGTGGTCCGTCCATGCAAAGGCTCCTCAGCAATGCTTTAGTCCAGCCAACCACAGAACAACTTATTCAGAAAATGTCCTATTCTAGTAGTTTTGCTCAGTAAAGTCATTACAGAGCGAAGGCACAAATCTGACAAGCCAGAAAGTGGAAGAGGATCCTAGGTTTGAGCCTCTTCAAGGGGTGTCTAAAGGGAATGGAGAAACCTAAACACATTTTAGGCAGATGTAGGTGACTGATGAGCTGATGCCTTGCCTGGATGAACAGCAGCACTGTCCTGAATTTCCTACATGCCCTTTCCATTTTTTTATATACTATCTGTGCCTTATCATACATTCCAGTCCAGTTACAGCAACTTTCATTACAGAATCTCCAAGGTGCTGTATTCAGGTAAAAAACAAGGCCCTGGTTAAACCTATGGCTTTTATGTTACACACCACACCCCCCCTTGCCTGGCATATAAAGAAATTAAGGAAGAGACCAGAAACTCACATGGAATTTATGCACACATAAAATACTTCATGCACATGAACAAAACTTTTCTAGCAGAAAGTGTCTGAATTAAATTTTAAAGGAATATCTGTAAATATTCTTGTGTTTCTCAGTGCTCAACACACTACCAAGCAGAAAAGTTCAGTTCTGAGGAAGCTGCTTTTTACAAAGCCAGCAAAGTAACTTCAGTTGCAGGGCCCCTTTATCTCAAGTATGTACTGGTACTAAAATTCCCTCCCCTAGTACCTCTTTTAGTCTTTAGGTTTCAGGCACTATTTCAGATACCACTGAAAGAAAAATGTTGAGTCTTTGTCTCTATATTGTTTAATATTTTTCTTTTACTTCAGCAGATTTCTCAGGTTTGAGGAAGCTTAGAAAAAAAATTAAATATGGCGTAAATGCATCTTTCAGCTAAAGTAATAATATATACCGTCTTAACAATGTGCTTTAAAAATTAATTAGAAAGAAAATACACTTAGACATAAGAAAAATTTCATGCTGACCATAACAACTTTTGTTTCAAAGCTGTGCTTGTAGGCAGGATGTCTTGAATCACAATGTTTTTAAAGGGAATGAGGAACAAACACCATTTTCCACTCTGCATACAGCAAAATGAACAAGCAATATACCAAGTCACTAGAAATTTGAACTAATATCCACAACTGAAAGCAAGCTCAGCTGCAAATGAACTGACTAGTGAAAAATAGTGGCCTTCACAAAGACTAAAGAAACCTTATTCCTCCCAGACTGCCCCAAGCTCTATGACTTTGAGTGGGAAGTGCAGGGAGCATCTTCTGTGTTCTTCCTCTCATAGGCCTTTCCTCTCTGGCCTCTCTGATGTTGGCATTTGTCAGTTTTGGTAATTCCTATGGTTTCATTCACCTGTAAATCAGCCTCTTCTTCCCTCAGGAAGAAATGAAGAAAACATAATTGATGCATCACCTGAAAATTACCCTCCTCAGCAACTTATCAGTGAGATGGCCACTGCAAAGTCCTGATTAACACAGGGCCATTGGGGGGGAAAATGGTACCTGTTAGTACAGCTTATTCACAACTAGAATGTCTTATGGAGACTAGCAAAGAATGGCTCTATTTAGGACAAGTTTGTCCCCAGACAGGTACACATACACAAGTATGCTCCACTGAAGTTCTGTGCACAAAGGTCAGATACTTTTGCTGTCACACAAAGCTCAGTGACCATAAAGTACCCAACCCTCATAATCTGGCTTGCCCCTATACAATACGACACTGGCAAAGGCATTTATCACTTCAGTTATGACTATAAAAAAACGTCAGTTACCATGCACTTTCATGTTCACTCTTTCATGATGATGCCCTGGAATTGGTTTTGGGGTTTTGTTTGGTTGGGATTTTTTAAAAATCATTATTTTTGCAAAGTTTTAGAAAATGCATGAGAAATTACGTTTCCAAACTAATTTCATAATCAAAAGGAAGTCTTACTGTGAATTCATAATTAGAAACAGGGAAACATTAAAAAATGGAAAGGTATCCTATTTCAGTATTTTTTAAGTTATTGCATGAGTGGCAACCTTTATCTCATAAAAAATGAAGACTGGAGAAAATTAAAACATATCTTAGTTTTGCATAGCAAAATAACTCAAACTCTTTAATTAAAAAAAAAACAAAACAACCCCAATATTTTTTAGTGACCTCTCCTGTGAAAGGTGGAGATTCTGTGCCATGAGAAACAGGTTTGTTACCACACAAATGTTCTTGCGCGACTTAAGCAAAAGTCTCCTTTCCTCAGCTCCCAGCAAGCAGGGTGCCTTGTTAAAAGTATCAGTTTCTTCAGATCCTTACCCAGTTTAAATCTCTCCATGTGTGTAAAACCAAAAATATGGCATGAATGCAGAAAGTTAAGTCTTGGTAACTCAGGGCCTGATTTATTATTTTGCTATGCAGCACATCCAGTCTTCCCAACAGCACTCTTCTCCTCTCTAATGTCTGAAGGACAAAACAGCTCATTGGTTTGTTTTCAAAGGTGTTAAAAGTAAAGGTCAGTGTATAAGGTCACAGGAGAAAGATAAGTTCTTCTTAGATTCATTAAATGCAAATGTGCTATCTGAATATCAGTCTTCAAGAGAAGGCAAAAGTTCTATCAGAATTAACAAAAATGCTGACAAATTAATAGCCAGTAGTTTGATTTTAATGTCACCTCTGCTTCATCTTTCTCCAGAGAGACAAGTCATGAGAAAACAGCATACTTCATTCTCATTCTCTACTCTTTCCCCTCCAACCACCCAAGGGAGGTAACCCATATCTGTGTCTCTCCCCTACCCCATATGATGCAGGTAATCCAACGCCAGCAGTAGAGGCTTCCAAACCACCGGCTTTTATTCCAACAGTAGCAAATGAAGGAGGAAAACACTGGACTGTTAATGAAGTCAGAGCTCTGATACACATATGGTCAGACAAAAATATCCAGCAACAACTGGAGGGGGCAGTGAGAAATAAAAGAATATTTGAACAGGTTGCTGCTAGACTTCAAAAGTTTGGAATTGACAGGGACTGGAAGCAGTGCAGGACAAAATATAAAAATCTGAAACATGAATACAAGAGTGTAAAAAGTGCCCAAGGCTCAGGGAATACAAGTAAAAGTATGAAATTTTTTAATGAACTGGATGCTATTCTGGGGCACTGCACCATCGAGCAAGCAAGTAAATCAGATAATGATGAAAGTGAGAGGCCTCCAGAATGGACAGAAGCAAAATCAGAAAAGGACTCTATAGGTAAGTACTTCTTTTAGTGTTTCAGCACTAGAGAGACCTTAAAAGAACTCAAAAAAAGCACTCAGAAAGATCAATCGATTTGCTGGGGGTAGGAAAAACACTGATTGGGAATTTACTATTTTGTCTAGTAGTTTTGTCTTATGTTATATGGTACTATATCAGATTGAGAGATTGCCATGTATTTTTTTAAAAAGAACTGAGACACAAAAGGAGGAAAAAAGATGAAGACGTAGGATAAGATGTGATACAGAGATATTTCCAGTAAAAAAATCACATCAGAAGAGACTGTTTGCAGCTTAGATTAAAAAAATGGATCAGAGAGATGGTCAGACTATGTTACTGGAAAAATTAAGACATTAATCAAAAGAAATCTGTATTTATAAACATTGGTTAAAAACTTTAAGATTTAAACTATGTCCTATGGTCCCAAGTAGATCAGTTTTATTGGCGTTTGGAGCAAGACTCCCAAACTAGTGAGACAACTGTGAAAATAGCAAAAGGAATAGCACCAAGAATGCTGGCTGAGCTTACCTTTGGTTTTGGGTGGTCAATTAACTTAGTAACAGACGATCAGTGCAGAATTAGAGTAAACCAATAAACCTACACTTCCCAACAGTTAAAATATTTTTTGTTGCTATGTGCAACCAGAAACATGCCTGTTGTTTAAGAACAGAATTAAACATTAAACTCTTTATTACACAGTAGCGATTCTACACAGGGCATGATATCATGTTGGCCAAATATAAGACTGGAATTTAATAAAGTAATGGAAGAAGTTAAGAAAAATATAGCACAAAGACAGTCTCTGGTTGAAAACTATGAGAACGTTTTGGGGGAAGACTGACTCTTCAGTTGGCATTTCCAGACATTTTGCTAATGCATCTACTTTGCCTGCTGGCATAATGAACATCTGAGGTTGGATGGATTTTTTGATTTGACACAGCACAGCTGTTCTTGTGTAGTACACAAATGCAGTGCCCTAATTAACTTAGCATTATTTACACAGAAATGCCTGGAGACACAGGTGAAGAGGACTCTGTTAGTAACATGTCCGAAGATCTACAGGTTGCAGATATAAAGAAAGTTTCTGATTCAGGTAAACTGGAAAGTCTTCTATTTTACATAAATATCTAAATTTAGTAAATTAAGAATTACCTTTAAAATAAGCCCAAATTGTAATTATGGTTAGAAAATGCAGAGACCTAAAAAATTTATAAGCAGGAGCTAATGTCATAGTGATAACCATCATGTGCTTATGTGCACATTTACAGTGCCCTGATAAATTTGATAAAAACAGTATAGTAAATAATCATTTCAAAGGCTCATGACCCAAGATGTAAAGGAGACTGCTGGTTTAAGCATATTGAGTGCGCTGTACTACTTCATTTATTTAAACTGTGTATTCCCAAGGATTAGAATTGTTCAGTCTCCTGTGCATGAACTAATATAACATTCCCTTTTTCACAATGTAATGTGATCAATATATAATATAATTGTGTAAATGCTCATGTCGGGATGAAAGCTTCATTTAGGAGTCTCACTATGACACTGAATATGAAAGTCATATGCTCTGCTCTTTACAAAGACACATTACGGTTTAAATCTGAAAGCATAACTTTCAGGGGAAGCAGGAATTATTGTATTATATATGTATTATACATTCTATAGATATATATTCTATATTACAATTAACATTCAGTTAGATGCATGAAAGTCTCAAAGGCAGACAGACTTGTCTCCCTACAAAAGCACTTCATGATCTCTTTCAGTAGTGTGAGGCAGAATGTGGTCTAAACTAGGCATTAAGGAGTAGTCTTACAGAATTTAAAATGGTCTAATGTGAACTTGAAGATTTCAATATCAAATTAAAAATTTTCTCACAGATGATGATGTTACTGTAAACAGTATCCTAGAGAATGGGGCAGCGCTACACATAACGAAAGAAACAGCTATGACAAGTAAGTAAAGACATAGTTGATCATGAGAGGTAATTTGAGGTATACCAGACAGTTGCATTTTTGGTTTTTTCATTCAACAGAAATAACATTTTAAAATTTATGTTTATTAACAAAAAACCCAAAACCAAAACAAAAACCCCAACAACACACCAAAACTGGTCTTTTACTAGATTAGCATGGGCACTTGAGGCATTCACTGGAGAAAAACAGGTTGTGAAAAGTGCATTGCCTATAGGGACCTCATTTTGAGAGAGACAAAATATGAAAAAAATTATACACAGCTCTTTGTGATATCCAGTTAAGACTGCTTGTAAAATGCATGAAATTCCATTTCTCCCCATCAGCAGACAAAATTACTACATATACATGAACATATTATAGGCACTGTAATAGTACACAGATTTAGCACAGCCCCATAACGGTTACCTGACACAGTTTTCAACGGCCTGCTTGCAGCTATTTTATATACTGTAACTTTTTGGATTGCAATCTTCCAACCAAGTTATTTAAGAAGAAATTTACTGAATACTAGTATAGTTCTGAGTACATATTTTTGACCCTTGTAACGTTCCTTTAGGATAAGGACACTTTTAGGTCTTACGACATCTATAGCTTACCTTGGTTACCATCTCCTTTCTCAAATATATGTATTTTAACTGCATGTTTTGTTTATGGGTAATTGTAAGTGCAACCTGATTTTGTGAGAAAATATTAAAATAGCAAGTGTTTCAGAAGTGTCTGTGGCGCTCAGCCTATCCACTCTAAAGACTACTTTTCAAACTTCCGTGGGGGAAAAAAGGGCAAAACTATGCTTCATCAGTAACTATTTCAGTTTCCAAAATTCTTTCCCTCATTCCCAAGCAAACAATACATACTCAGTTTTATCACAGGTGGTAAAAGACACCTAGACTTTAATGTTATTAATAGTAACAGAATTAGGTATTGCATAAGGCAGAGAAAAGATGCACACTTTTTATGTTTACAATATCATGGAGACCCTTTGTTCTCTAATTGTGGTACCTAGACTGTTCAAATAATTTTGAAGTGAGAAGCTGGTAAATAAAGAGATTGTATGTACCTCTAATCATACATTTACTTGCTGATATATAGAGAAAAGGGCAGTTAGGTAGTGATACTTACATTGGTTTTTTGGTATCAGTTGGACAATCAAGAGGATTATGATGTGACTTTTTAAGAGCTAGTCCATATTCAACATAACTTTCGTAGAAAATGGTTTCTCAATAGGCATGCAATTATTAAATTTATATGACTGGTATGCCTTTTAAAAATATTGTAAAAACCATCATTTTTACATAAACAAGAATTTAGATGATAACCTCATATCAAGGTATCTTCTTAATGAGCACAGGCAGTTAAGGTACTCTGCAGCCAGAGTTATACCTGCACTTGGCTACATACATCTGAGCTAGCCTGGGCAGACATCTGCTTTCTGGCAGCTAGAGTTGTGTTAAGTGTGCAGAAGATACACGAGCTGCCTCTGGAGCACACGTGCTTTCACATCTTACATGTGAATCTGATTTATGAGCCGCAGTAACACTGTCATCACTGCCAGTTTTTATAAACAGCCCAATCAGGTTTGCCATACTCCAGAGCAAGGAAAATACTAAGATGGTGTTAGTCAAAAGACAAATACACCAGTTTCAGGAAAACACCTAGTTACTTCGTGTGTCATGGTATTGTTTTTCTCCTCTGCCCACATGTATTTGTTACTCAAAGAGCAGCAAGTGCCCATCTGAGAAAGGAAAACCAGAGGTAAATAAATCCTTACAGTTCTGGCACAGCCTGTCGCAGTAACTGACATGTCGCTGTCAGCACTCCCCAGCTGGGGGAGCAAGAGCACCACAGCAATCCCCAGCCCCATCGGTTTTCAGCTAAAGCGGCTGGAGACATTGCAGATTGCTCTCACTTCTGGTGAAACATATCCCATATTGAATCCATCTGCAAAAAAACCCTTACTCAGATATTTTCACGGATGTTTTCTATTTCATGGGATCACTAGGGACAGTTAATTAGAGAAAGCTATTCAAAAGAGCCAGATGCCTCAGTTTGCACAGGTAGTAGTTGGTCAATTCAAACTCCATGTACGTTCCACATGGGTCAGACTTTGGAGTATGACCAGACTGTGTATAGGTGTTTGATTAAATCTAAAGTGACAGGGAACGACAATGGAGATGAAAACAGGTGTCTAAGGAATGCCAATATCCTGATGTTCTTAAAAATACCTAGAAAAAGTATTTTGCTTCAAACAAATTACTTGTCTTGTCATTGTCTTTTAGGATTTTTTGGTACCCCACACACTTTACTGTATGTCCCTCTTAGAACATATTTGGAGTAAGTCACGACACTGGTTCCTAAGCAAGGGCTTTTTAAAAATCTGTTGTTTAAAGTTAAGATCTTCAGTCAAGTACATACTAAGGTACTTAACTCTGGCTTTAACACTTCCAGCTGTGTGCTTGCAACTTAAAAATGCACAGATATAAAGTAAAAAGATAATGTTTTAATACATATGCCCCAGGCTAGTGTGAAATAGCGTTTCAGAGAAGTGCAAAACCAAAAATTCTTGATTTTTCACTGGCTTAGCCTAAGCATATTTGGGCTGCAGACACAAACTCTTAATTAAATGTGCATCCCAGTCTTCTGTATCCACTCTCATAGATATGTCTGATAGAGATGGCAGCAACTTTGGGAGCTGTTGGGGGGTAAATGTACACTACACACCAAAAGTTTTCCATAGTTTTGAACTTTACCGCTACCCTTTTATACTGTACAAAATACACATGAGAATAAGGATTAGGAGACAAATTACTAATCTTGCTTCATAAGCCAGAAAACAGGGTAATTAGTGATAGTGACAGAGTGCCAAAAGAGAACAGAGCTTGTATCAGTCTGAGCGGGTAAAAGGAAAGACTGTGACAGCATTGCTCTGGTGGCCTTGAGAGCAGTGCTTCAAACACAAAGTAGAGATTAAGCATATTTGCTGGCAACTGTCTATAGCTTCACTGAACAATGCACATGGAGCCACCATGTTTTATCCATGCCAGAAACTGTTGATGGCTTGTTCTTTTTGGCTCAGTCTTGTTCTTCTTGTGCCCTTCCGCCAAAAACCCTGAAAGGTGCCTTAGAAAAAAAGCCAGGCTCCCTACCCACATTCTTGGCTCGCTAAGAAAAACACCAACAAAAAAAAAAAGGCACATGATGCCCGGTCACATAGTAAAGAACATCTGATGCAAACAAGGCTGTATTGATCTGGGTGGGTAATTTTTAATAAAATGCCTCTAGATTAAACTTTATTGCTCAATGTTTAGGGGCAATATTCTTGAGTGGACTGAGAACAGGCTGGGAGCCAGCAACTTCTGTCATTGATCCGTGCTGTGGCCTTCACCATTTAATCTCTGTAGAGCAGTGTCCTCACCTGGAAGCGAGGATTGCCTAGTCCACTTGCATCATCCACCTGCCTAAGGGGTGGAATTCTCCCTTAAACACCAGTGAGCCAATGACAGAGTAGCAGAGATCTCCTCCCCATGGAGGGGAGCCCAGGGACATCTCTGTCACTCTGCTGTGTGATGTAAACCCCTTGCAAACTGCAGCAGCGGGGATACTCTCAGGACAGGCATTTAGTACAGTCTTCATCAGGCAGGCAGGCAGCCATGATGCAATGCTGGGACCCTTGCCCCTTCTGGGACAGATTCAGACACTTTTGGCATCACTCACTTGGGAGTCTTTCAATAATTTCAGTACATATTGGACCCCTTGTGGACGTCACTATCTTGCCTGTTCTGCTGCCCAGACATTCACCAGTTACTATACATCTTACAAGCATAATCAGCAAACCATTCTACAAATTCTGATCCACGTTTAAATAATCTAAGTTTGCACATTTAACACATAAACTTATTTATTTTATGCAGCTGTTATGTGCTGTTCTGGATGTACTTTTATATATAAGTGGGTACACCCTGCTCTTAGGCCCACTACTGCAGAGAAATGGCACCTTTAATGTCTTAAGAAAGGAAATGTTTAACAAGTTATTAATGGCATTCTGAAGTTGGTGATTCTCAAGACATCACTCAAGACCTGCTTAGTTAATAAGAACTCTGTAAATTATTATTTTTTACAGAAATCCTTGAGAATGAGGGGGACTTTGTCAATTCCACCCCTAGAGCTCTGGAAGCCACACAAATAAAGAAGGAGACAACTGACATAGGTAGGTCAAGACTTTGTCTTGATTGTCTTGTGAATTGCAGATTTCTAAGGTTCTTACATTATCCTGGCAAATTATGCTTGTTCTACTTCTTGGTGATGATAGAAGGCAGTTTTTGCTTGATTTCATAGTGCAACAGTGTATAAACTTATTTTTTCTTTCCATAATTGTAACACAATCTTATTTTCCCAGACAACATGCTTCTTTTTATGCTAGATGTGATTAGTCTGAAATTGATTGTGACACAAATATTGTTTATTGTA
The DNA here is from genome assembly GCA_013396655.1 of Campylorhamphus procurvoides. Taxonomy (NCBI): domain Eukaryota; kingdom Metazoa; phylum Chordata; class Aves; order Passeriformes; family Dendrocolaptidae; genus Campylorhamphus; species Campylorhamphus procurvoides. Next base: position 216,678 of record WBMV01007256.1, read on the forward strand.
TACAGTTTCTGGAGAGGATAAACTGGAGAGCTAACTAGTTGCCTCAGAAACTCAAAACATTTTATACCTTGCCTGTATTTACAAACCACAATATGACAATGCATTTAATTTCAGACTATTCACTATCAAACAATTGCCATAAATATTCTGACTTATTTTACAAGTAAAACTGAAATCAGTGCCTCAACAACATGTAGAAATCATATATTCAATGACAAGTAATCAGGAGATTTGTTTTATTTAAAGTGTTAAGATTTGACATTAGAATATAGCAGGGATATTAATATTCTTGAAAAAATTAGCACAGAAACCATAGAAGATCATGAAAAAAAATGCACCAGAGGAAATAATGAACGACATTGAAATCTAGTGACCTGATCCCCTGGATCAAAGTATACTTTACAGTAGTGTTGTTTGTATGCAGAAGTTAATGGGGAAAAAGATCAATTGTAATGATTCTATGAACAGCAGTTCTTTGGCCTTTGACACTTAAAGTTTCTACCATAAGAATATTTCTACTGTATGCACCAGGCATACTCCAGGGAAGAGCTTCCTTCTCAGTAATTATCTGGAATCTGGGTGTTGAGACACCCAATGCAACACAGCCTTTACAACTGTTTGCATTGGCTGCTCTCAATTATTAAAGGCAACTGTAGCACGTATGACACTGAGGACAACATCAGAGCAGTGCCATCACAGTGACACACAGAAACACAAGTTACATTGAGGATAAGGTAAATCTTTGACCCTGAAAGTGGAGAGACATAGCGAGGTCACACAAATGCAAAGCGAAGAATAAAATGTCATGAAGATCAACTGGCTGCGTTATACACATAAATTCCCTGTTCCTGTCACGTAATACCCAACTGAGGATAGTAATCATCCAAGTCAGCACTACACAAGTGCCAGAAAGAGATTAGAGAGACAGTATGGTTGAGAGAAGGAGCGTATAAATTAAAGCGGGGGGGGGGGGGGGGGGGCGTGGATTTGTAATAGTTTTTAAAAAAATAAATCCATTAAGAGCCTAGGAGTAGACCTACAGTTCCATTTTGGCCCGTTTCCAATAACTGCAAGTGTTAAGGAAGATACAAGAATTTTCTCAAGAGAAAATGTTTTTTATGAAAAAAACATTTTTTTTCTAGTACCCCAAGTAAATCACACATGTGCTTATGAGTATCATTTCTGCTTCTAAGTTTTTCATAGGTATAAATTTATTTTTGCACATGGCTTATGAAAAACAAATATTTGCCAAATCACTTACGAGAAAACAAGTTAAAGCAAATATGAATTCCTAGTACTACTCTGTGCTTATATTGGCAAGAACCATTATAGAAAGCACATCAAATGAACCTACTTATTTAAAGCCTCTTATTTCTGACAGAGTCTACATTCAACATTCAGTTTTTCAAAATATATAAGGAATATTTACTTCTACCCCTTACCCCTTACAGTACTGAACATAATTGGTCTATGACATCTCCTACCAAAACCATGAGAACTAATCTTTCTCTTCCTCCCAAACATAAAAGTAATTCCACAAAAAAGTGAGCATGCAGCCTCAAAGAAGTCCAAGCATGAGGGAATGTGCCCAGAACCAGCAAAGCTGGGTTTTGATGTCTGTAGATGATTTCAAGAATGCTGATTTTGCAGGTAGGCAGTGATGAAGTTGCAAATATTAGTCTGAAGCAATCAAGAGACTTCAAGGCCTTGTAACAACTGGTTAAGGGATCAGGAGCACAAGTAGTGTTCTCTTCTGTCCTTCTGGTTGCAGGGAATGATGAGGGAAGAAACAGGAAGACCTGTCAGATCGATACTTGCCTCCAAACCTGGTGTCACAAGTAAAATGTTGAGTTTTTTGATCATAATTCTGTTTACATGACACCAGACCTGCTGACACCTGTCTCAAAGGGGGAAAAGCATCTTAGTACAGGAGTTAGAAGGGCTCAGTGAAAGAGCTTTAAACTAGATTTGAAGGCAGAAAGTGATAAAACCTGACTTGCTAGAGATAAGCCTGGGGGAAGCACACCAGTTTTGAAGGATGGTGTGCTAGAGGTTCTTTGATCTGTTGTCTCAGTACACTGAGGGGATGGAGATTCATGTGGCAGCAAAGACACAGGGGTTAGTGAGTGTTAGAAATCAGAGATGCCTGAGAATGGCCTTGTAGGAACTAGAGCTTCTCCCTCCTGGTAAGATGGTGAGGTCAAAAGCCTAACTGAGGTGTACCTACAATGCACACAGCACAGGCAACACATAGGAGGAGCTGGAAGCCATTATGTAGCAGAAGAACTATGACATAGTTGCCATCTGAGACACAGAGTCAGAAGACTCGCACAACTGGAGTGCAGTAATGGATGGCTGTAAAACTCTTCAGAAGGGAGACAAAGAAGGAGAAGCTGTAGGGTACCCTGTATGTTAGAGAGCGTTTGGATTGTATAGAGCTTAAAGATGATGATGGTCATAGAGTGTTTATGGGTAAGAACTGGGGGAAGGCAAAAAAGTAGGTATTCTTGTGGTAGTCTGTTATACACCACCTATCAAGGGTGGACAGATGAAATATTTATAAGCAGCTGGGAGAAGTCTCACAATCGCTGGCCCTTTGGGGAGACTTCAACTTACCAGTTATCTGCTGGAAATGCAGCACAGCAGAGAAGAAACAGTCTAGGAGGTTCCTGGAGTGTGTGACAGACAATTGCCTGGCACAACTGCTGAGGGAGCCAACTTGGGCAGGTGCCCATGGGACCTGGTGTTTGTGAACAGGGGACTGACTGGTGGGTGATGTGGTGGTTGGAGGCCTCTTGGGCACAGCAGTCACCAAATGATAATTTTCAGTCCTTGATGAAATAAGGAGAGGGCTCAGCAGAACTGCCACCTTGGACTACTAGAAAGCAGATTTTGTTGAGGAGATTGGTTCAGAGTCCCTTGGGAGGCAATTCTGAGAGGCAAATTGAGTCTAGGAAAAGGAGGAAATCTTATGGGCACAGTAGCAAGCCATTTCCATGTGTTAAAAGACAGTGGGGAAGAAGACTGGCCTGGCTGAACAGAGAGCTCTGGCTGGAACTCAGGAAAAGAAGGAGACTATGACCTGTGGAAGAACGGGTAGGTAACTCAGGACTACAAAAATACCATAATGTTATACAGGGAGAAAATTGAGGTCTAAACCCCTACTAGAATTTAATCTGATTATTGCTGTAAAACACAACAAAAATATTTCTATAATTACATTAACAACACGAAGAGAAGGCGGCTAAGGAGAATCTCCATCCTTTATTGGATGCAGGGGAAAAATACAATGTTTGAGAAAAAGATTGAGATAATTAATGTCTTCTTTGCCTTAGTCTTTAATAGCAAGACCAGCTGGACACAATCCAAGCTGGAAGACAGGGATGGAGAGCACAAGGAAGCTCCCATAATCCAAAAGGTCAGCAATCTGCTACACCACTTAGACACATACAAGTCCTTGGGGCAGGACAGGATCTACCCAAAGGTACTGGGGGAGCCGGTGGAAGAGCTCACTCAGTCACTTTCCATCATTTACAAGCAGTCCTGGTAAATCAGGAAGGTCCACGTTGTCTGGAGTTTGGCAAATATGATACCCATCTACAAGAAGGGCTGTCAGCCTGACCTTGGTGCCAGGAAAGGTTATGGAACAGATCATCTTGGGTGCCATCCTGAAACATGTACAGGACAACCAGGGGATCAAGGCCTAGCCAGCATGGACTTAGGAAAGGCAGGACCTGCTTGACCAACCTTATCTCCTTCTATGACAAGGTGACCCTTCATCAGTGAGGGAAAGGCTGTGGGTATTGTCTATTCAGCGAAGCCTTTGACACCATCTCCCACAGCACTCTCCTGGAGAAACTGTCTGCTTGTGGCTTGGACAGCTGTACACTTCACTGAATGAAAAACAGGCTGAATGGTCAGGTCCAGAGAGTGGTGGTGGAGTTATATCCAGGTGATGGCCAGTCATCAATGGTGTTCTCCGGGACTCAGTGTTCGGGCCAGCCCTGTTTAATATCTTTATCAACAATCTGGATGAGGAGATCGGGTAAACCCTCAGTCAGTTTGCAGGTTACTCCAAGTTAGGCAGGAGTGTTGATCTGCTGGAGGGCAGGAAAGCTCTGCAGAGGGATCTGGACAGGCCAGATTGATGAACGAAGGCCAGTGGTAAGAGGTTCGACAAGGCCGAGAGCCGGATCCTGGACTTAATTCACAAAAAACCCATGCAGAGCGACAGGCTGGGGGAAGAGTGGCTGGAAAGCTACCAGTGGAAAAGGACCTGTGGGTGCTGGTTGACAGCTGCTGAACATGAGCCAGCAGTGTGCCTAAGGTGGCCAAGAAGGCCAATGGCATCTTGGATTGTGTCAGAAATAGTGTGGCCAGCAGGGCCAGGAAAGGCATTGTCCTCTTGTGCTCAGTTCTAGTGAGGCCACACCTTAAATCCTGCGTTCAGTTTTGGGCCCCTCACTGCAAGAAAGACACTGGGGCACTGGAACAGGTTCAGAGAAGGGCAGTGGAGCTGGCAAAGGTTGTGGAGCACAAGTCTTATGAGGAGTGCCTGAGGGAACAGAGGCTGTTTACCCTGGAGAAAAGCAGGCTTCAGGGGGACCTTACTGCACTCTACAATTACCTACAAGGAGGTTGTAGTGAGGTGGGTGTCAGCTCCCTCTCCCAGGGAGGACAGGATGAGAGGAAATGGCCTCAGGTTGCTCCAAGAGAGGTTTAAGTCGGATACTAAGAAAAATTTCTTCACCAAAAGTGTGGTCAAGCATTGGAACAGGCTGCCCAGGGAAGTGGTGGAGTCAACACCCCTGGAGGTGTTTAAAAGACATGTGGAGGTGGCATTTAGGAACATGGTTTATTAATGCCCTTGGCAGTGCTGGGTTAAGGGTTGGACTCGATCGTGGAGGTCTTTTCCATCCTAAATGCTATGATTCTGTGATTCTTTAACGCTGTAATTAATGGTTTAGACTAAGGGGTTAGGACATTTTTAAGTGAAGGTAGGTATTTCCAACAGAGGATGACAATAAAATTAGCAATTTATTTGTCTAAGTCCAAGTCTGTTTTATTTAAAACCGTGTGTTTCTATAGATGACGATTCTATAAGCACTACCTCAGAAGACAGATCTTGTACACCAGTAGCAAAACAGATGGTCGAAACAGGTGAGTATTAATTTCCATGCATTCGTTCTAAAATAAATTGCATTGTAATTCCAGGACCAAAGCTGGAACAACCAGATGTCTACTGTAAACACAGCTCTACTTTCCTACTTCTGACTCCAGTCTGGTTTTATCACTAAACTTAAAAATTAGTTGCATAGCTCTATGCCCTGTCATGAGCAAAACTTGCATTAATACTGTAGTAAAACTGCCTTCTGTACTTATGAGCAGCATCTGCCTGCTTCTGAGTATTTTTGCATCTGAGGTTTTCTTTTTCTTCTATTGAATCTCCAGGAGCATTTTCATTTGCATGATATTTTGCCTTGCCATTTTAATTTGAAACCACACTGGAAAGCCACTTTCTTATCAATGCTGGAATCTTGTGCTTTAAAGCTTAAGGGCTGTTGCTTTCCTACATGTAACACCTGGATACATCTGTTCTTAATTTGACAACAAAATTACACTGAAAAAATGTTGAATTTTAGACACCTTGGAGAAACAAGATTCCACTCGCTACATATTTTGCATACTTAAGAGAAAAGTAATCACCTATGGATATTAACATTGTAAAGTTAAAAGATTAATAATTAGTTACAATTACACTTTAATATATGTATATTTAACATATATTTATGGTATTTGTATTTGGTTGTTTTGTTTATATTTTCAGACAATCACATTCCCTTGGAAGAAGCACAGAATCACTTTAAAGTTATTACAGTTAATGATACTGGAGCAGGAAAACACTGGAGTGATAATGAAGTCAGAGCTTTGATAAACATATGGTCAGATGAAAAGATACAACAAATGCTTGAAGGGGCCACAAGAAATAAAGAAATATTTGAGGAAATTGCCAGAAGGTTAATGAAATGTGGTATAGACAGAGACTGGAAACAGTGTCGCACGAAGTACAAGAATCTAAAATATGAATACCGTGCACTGCAGAAAGAAAATGACCATCTTGGAAATCCCAGGAGAAAAATGAGATTTTATGATGAAGTTGACTGTATCTTAAGAAGACAGCCTCTGGGTCCCTCGAGCTGGGAATGTGAAAGTTCAAGTCTCCTATCAGGTACTAAAAACTTCAGTTATGAGATAAAGAGCTTAAAATGAAATGTCTTAAGCCACACTGTAGGGATAAAATATGTGGCCAGAAATGGGGAGGGAGAATAACTGAGGAAGCTAAATCTGCATGGTCACATAGGGAATAGTCAGTGAACACAGAGGGTCTATAGAGGCATGCAGAAGTGAGAATATTAACAAAAAGTGAAAACAACTGATGTGTTCAGAGTTATTGGAGAATCTTTGCTTTTGGAAGCCTAAGTGAGGTACAATGAAATGGTGCTAGAAAACATGGCAGGTTTTAGAGGTCATATAGCAGGCATGTAATGTCTGATGGATAGAGAGCTGCAGGCTCATGCCATTTAGAACTGCAAAAATCTGTAGCAACCAAGCCAAGTCCAAGGACTCCGAAAAAACCAAACTATTAATTCAATGCACACCACAGTCAAGTGAGAGAAAAATCCAGGGCGGTGATATTTATTTAAGCACTTGTAATTATTATATTAATTTTGCTAAAGCTGATTCAGTTTTCAAAAGAGAGTTTACTTCTATTTTGGTATGAAGTCTTCTGATCTAGGAACGACACAGCTAGTCTTGCATCTGCTATAAGGGTTCTCATGACCGGCCAACTGCTGCACCCCTCAGGGCCACCTGTCCCTTCTCCAGGCAGATCAGATGCTCTTGTAGAAGCCACTGAACCTCTGCAGCTTCGAGTTCAGTGAGCTATGGTAAACCAGAACTAGTTCTGATTGTTCTCAATATATTAGATAATATTTTGCAACATCACAAGTGTTAGTTGAGGACTTGAACCATTTCTGCAGCAGAGGCCAGATGGACAGCTTAAGAAGCTACTGCTGAAACCATCCTTAAGCCTGCTGTCCTCAGTCATGAATCAGAGCCCTAAGCACAGTGTCTAAGGGCACCATGCAGTAGTACATTAGTTGAGTCTGGAACAACATCCACATAGCTATGGGATGTGCTCTTCTTGTGCTCAAGCTCAATTTCCAGATATATTTTCTTCCAAATACAGAAACTGAAGATATGACTGGTCATTTCTGCTCTCCATGAATGGGATTTGTCAACACCAACAATATTTGAACCAAAATGGCTGTTTTACATTTTAGCATGCTAGAAAAGGACTGCATAATCTGGGCTATGTATGCCGATGCAGCAGACAGTAAAACAATAATGTTTCAGAAAAGCAGCTTTAGTTCTAATCTGTTTGAGACATCTGCCAAACAAATGTGTCTCCACCCTGATTTTGTGTGCCAACCCAGGACGTAACTTTTCTAGTATATTCTCATTGCTCCAGGTCACTTGTCCAAGTGTATGTACTTTGGTAGTAGAAAACTTTTTGGTGTGTGACTGATGGTGCCTTGAGAATCTCTGCAAAATACTTAAGTCACCTTGTTATTCTCTTCTGTATTTCAGTGGGAGATGTTACAGCAAACACAGGATCCTTGGGTATCAAGAGAAAAACATGTAATGATGGTAAGAGTCCCTGATTTTTAAAAGCATCTATACACTGCTGTTGAATTGGATGCCAGATTCTCATTTCCAGTATTCAATCAGTTAAAAAAAATAAGCCTAGAACTTAACACCAAGTTCCAAACCAGAAACTATCACTCACAACAATCTGCAAATGGAGAGTTCTGATTAATGTGTGCCTAAGGAAAACTGCCATTTCTTTATTTCAATCCTCATCCCTGGTATAAATGAGGTAAACATCAGGAAATACGTCTTTGATTTATAAGAATCACATGCAAAGAAATTATAAAAATATTTTCAAAGTGAGATGTCTGAATTACCTGTTTTGCTAAGGGGAAAACAGGGACAGTATCAGAGGCATGGATGTGAATTTCTCATATTACACTACGTGTCTGCAAATGAGGAGAAATTACATGTTTAGACATACCATGTCTAACGTGTAATGTCTAATATGTTGTACATAAATAAGCAGGTTAAAACAGCTACTCCAAAGAGAAGATAGGGTACAGAATCACGGAGAGAGAAAAATGATGAGAGGGACAGAAATGCACAGCATGCAATCTGATATAGGAAAGGTCAGGAGCTTATTTTTCTTCCTGCAGAATTGTCAATCCCTAAATAATGAGAAAATTGAACAATGAATGACAAACTTGGTTTTTAGGAGGCTAATACTAACATGATACTAATATCTAATACTAACATGATGTCTTGTCTACAAACAGATGAACACAAATGATCCAAAAATTACATTTCTGAATTCAGCCTGCTCAGTTCACCATCACAAACTGTACTAACAGGACTAACTGTGTGATTAAATATATTTTGGTGTATTGCCTATTATGCAAGTACATCTTGGAGAAGGCTGTAACTAGGTAAAACTCAAAGAGTTTCAGACATAAGTGATTTTTAAAAGGTCTGCTGCATTCCTACTCTCCGTTATACAATGACCCCTTACACAACACAAGGCAATGCCTGCCAAAAGAGCAGAACAGAAGAACAGCTTTAGGAAAATCTAGCGTGCTAAACTTCAGTGTCAGCAGTTCATTGACTTGTGCACTCTAACTACATACTCTGCTTTTGTCCACAGAGGTGTCACCTGTTCCACTTAAGAAAAGTCCTTCTGAAAACACCATGCTCCACTTCCAAGAGCTATTAACAGAGAGAGTGCACACAGTAACAGAAGGTAAAAAGTTACTGTTAGAAAGGCTTTGTAAGCAGGAAGAAATGCAAGACTTCAACAGAACACAGATGTCTGTTGATCCATCAGCCATAAAACAGGTTGGTTTAATGAACTTTCTACGAAATTGGCATGCAAGTAGATTATCTTGGGTAGTAAGAAATGAAGTAATTGTAGGTTACCCACATGAGTACATGCTTGCTTCCCTTTAATTATAGTCACCTTCAGTCATTTAAACTGGAACAAGGTATGAGGCTTAATTGAAAGAAAATAATACTTTTACTGATCAAAGAAAACATGTACAGTTAAAATTTCATCCCATCATTTCCAACTACCATCTCTAAGGTCTTTCTAACAAGTTAGTCCTCTGCAATTAACCAAACAGTTGAAGCCATAAGAGAACTCCTTTTTTGGTTAGGCAGGGCTGGTGGGGAAATCACAGTTCTTAACTCCTTTACCAGCATTTACCATCCTCCTAGCCTCTCCCCTCTCCCCCTGCCTATGCTGAACATCCCCTATGGCAGAACATCCCCTCTGCCTGCTAAAGGCTTGGTGCTGTGCAGCAATAACTGGAGAATTAAATGAGCCAGAAAGAAAGTACACAGAGTTGACGGCCACGTAGAAGGGGCAGACATGGGTTTCGGGCCCTGTCCTGGACAAGGGGTCTGTCTTGTCCAGTAACCACTGAAGTACAGAAAACATAGAAACAGTGCAGGGAACAATAACATGGTAAGAGAAAAATGCCATGCCACAACTAACTGTTATTCTGCAAAATCCTACTAGACACTACTTCATTTTGTGATGGTGCAAGTACTCTACAGTCTGTATTGCTCGTGAGGCATGCATTTGCAGGGTTTTCTTCTCACCTGCAGGGTTTTCCTTTCAGTGTATTCAAGCAAAACAGCCTCTTTCTGGATCTCAGTCATGTTTGGGCATACATCTACACAGCCTTGCCAAAGCTAAGTCAGTTCTGGGCAGACACGAGTGCACAACTGAAGTCAAACCGTCACACCCTTACTGCAGCAGCAATTGCCACCAGGTTTCTTTACATATAGAGACCAAAATTCCACCCAAATCTCTCTTCACAAAACCTTACACAAAAATATTACTGGATATAATGCTTTATTTCCTGCTCTGTGGTTAATTAATTTCCTGTCAGTTCCTATATCAGAGACATTATTAAGGCAAATACTGTCCAGTAAGGTGGATTTTATCTGTCATTTGACTAGCATTTTTAAAACAATTCTGAGAAGTCAAGAGAAAGGTCCCTAAAAATCATAGGTTTTTTGATCATATTCAGTTATACAGTGACTGGATATACAGTTGATCCAGTGTATGCTCATCTGTCACTTTTCATATTTTACACTGATTTCTCAGCATAAACCTTCTTTTGCTTGTAATACCAGTATCAACACTGGCTTAAAAATCTTTCTTCTCTCTTTACAATGAGTTAGTTTGAAGGTACATCCTTGAATTTGCATCATATTACTTGCATACAGAACTGTTGTCTTTGGTAGGAAGACAAGGTCTGCTGCTGTCATCACAGCAGTCAGGTATCTGTATAGAACATGCTGAGCCAGCTGAAGATCTCACCATTCCCAACAACACTAAAATCACAGCTTACTACCTCCGCACATGAATCAGAAAAATGTGTGATCTGGCCCTAATTCAGTACATTTAAACATTTAGTTCCATTTAGATTTAAAATATATTTTAAAATAACTGTACTAAAAATAATATGTATTATTTACATGTTTTGCTCTACCTTCCCTGTTTCATGAGTGCAAATGATTTGATAACTCATTTCAACAAGAAGACTCCCTTTTCCTCCATGCTACTTTGAGGAATACAATCCTTGCTGGATCCCCTATTAGCCAGTTCATCTCACTAACCTGATACAAGACTAGCCCAGCTGGTAAAGAAAAACTCTCAAGTGATTTTCTGCATGAGTTGAAGCAGCTCAGCAAGTTCCCAGCTGTGCTAGGCCTAACACTGAGAAGTAGAAAGGTTGATTTTGTTGCAGTGTGACTGTCCTTCCAGAAAAAATGCTAACCTGAGGGAAGCAGTTAGCACTGCAAAAATGACAAACTTCACTTTAAATTCTGCATGATGCACAAGGATCCAAATCTTTACAAACCTTGCTATCATTCAGTATAATATTCCCAAAAGAAAACTCTTTCTTTTCTTCCAGCAAATAAAAAGTAGAGTTTTTATTCATTAAAATAAGCAGACCTTTCAGTAAATATGTATCTGTTTTTAAATGCTGTTGTTCAGGTGAGAATGGCCCAGGTAAAGGACTCAGTGAATTCTTAGCAGGTCAGAGCAGAGAACTGCAGAGCACACTTGCAATCTTTACTTGGAAACTGCTCCGATCAACACTACGTGGTAGACATGAAGCAAGAACTGACAGAAAAAAAAGAACACAAGTGGCTTTCCAAGTAAAAGGGTTTTTTTCTCAGAAACTTTCCAGAGAGCAGGATTTATCTGACAAATGTCCAAAGAAGGTGGACTTTCCTCTGTGTAGGATTCCATGTCTATTCTGCTTTGTGGCTGCAAAGCATAGCTTGCTTTTTGTAACTGTTTTGTCAGAAAGCTGTCTCTTTCTGCCCTGCTGTTCATTCATTGTCAGTCAAAGATGGTAAGATATGTCAAGTGCAAGATGGTTCACTTGGCATCATCTAATATTTATGTGCTACTCCCACTTACACAGGTAACAATTAATTTACTTGAATATGTAGGCTGCTGAAACAGATAAAGTGGCATCAAGACAACTTTTCTTCACTGCAGTTGTAGTTATGATTCCACATCACTTTTTGCTTAAATTAACACGAATGCTGTACATTTAGGATTCTGATTGTCTTGAGCTATGATCTGTCTCTTTGGGCTAAACAGAATGTTGCTGGGTTGAAGCAACATTCTCAAAGAAGTCCCTTCAAAAACAGTACTAGTTAATCCAACTTATCCTTCCACTGTATTTTTATATTCACTTGAGCTTGTGTTGTGGCTCTGCTGTGATCACAGCTTTGCATTTATTGCAGTCACACAACAGTTAGTCTAGACACACTAACGAGCAAGTTAAATGAAACGTGGGATGCCATCTGACATATGTTAAATGGTTATGTGCAGGGCACTACCACAGAACTGCAATGATTTGGAAGGAAAGTTTTTCTTAGACATAGATCCACAACGTGGTTCTTTTTTAGCAGAAAGGCCAGACCCAGTTGTTTCCATGTAACTGAGCCTGGGAATCCTAACGCAAATTGCATCATGAAAATGATACAGCTTAAAAATCAATACCAAAACCAAGCACTAATTGCAAGAGGATCAGTCCTATAAAAAACATAGATCTTTGTTCTTCTCCTTCCTTAAATACCTGCATTATTGCCAGAGGGCTATCAAGATTAGTGAGGGCAAATCTGTCTCCTCCCCAGTTCACAAATGGCAATACTGAAATTTCTGAGGTGTAGCAGATAAATGGAGCTATCACCACTCTGATCTACATTAAGAAGTTCCACTCTTTTCTAAAGTACGCTCATTCACTAAGATGAATGGGTCACTTAACACTTCTTTGGGTCAAACACCTTGAGAATGAGCTTCAGGGAGCAGAAATGCCTGCACTGATGGTGGGTCCACAAGCACTATCAGCATGACTCTGGACTTAAAAGACTGCCTCCGGAGTCATCCTTTGTTTCTTACTAGGCAAGGTCTCCTTTGTGTTGGCACAAACATACTTGTGGCCAACTGGTTGCTCAACTGACAGAACCGATTTAAATTAAAACTAACCCAATAAAAAGCCCCTCCAAACAACCCTGCTATTTTCTTTTTTCATGTTCAGGGAATGGTAATGTAAAACATGGCAGATAGTGAAGCCAGGACAGTTTACTTGACCTGCACTACCCAGTCTGAGCCTCCAGTGCTCTGTACAACCCCTCCCTCTGTGCCTGGGGCTCAAATTTAAGGTATGGACAGACAAGCCAACAGAACAATCCTGTGAAAATTACTAGAGAGCTATATGATGCCTACATGGATGACTTAACTACAGTCAACGTGAAGAGAAACAAACAGTATCACACCAACTCCATAGCTAGGTTAATGTCATGGGAAATCTTACATTATCTCATTCCAGTTGCTTCCTCCACATCCAAAGACAGGAGCTTAGACTGAATTGCATTTTGTGACATGTACATCTAAGCGACCTGAACTTGGTTAGAATGGAAATCTGTCTTATCTTCACTTTCCCAAAAATGAGTGTGCAGGAACCTGAGCCCTGCAGGATGTTACGTAAAACAACTGAGCAGATTTAAGAGCTAACCACAGCAAAAAGGCCTTCCTCCTCCTCTCTTCCTGCAGGAGCAAGCTTTGTGGCAGGGCATGGAACTAAACTGGGCTGTCTGTACCTGCAGCACAGAATGGTCTAAAAACTTAAGCCAAGATAAAACTAAAACTGTTTCTACATCCACATTCAGTGTCTCTGAAGGTAGTCAGGAATGTTTTACCAGCACATACAACACAAATATTGTCATAAAACACCATACAGACTCACTCACTAGCTAGACAAATATCTTACCCCATATATTCCATAGGGAATTTACATAGAAATATGATTAATTACAAAATTTGGTATTTAGACTATTAAAACATTTAACACTGCAGTTCTTGCACCTGAGAATGAGCGTCTGCTGAACTTGGGTTCTTGAGATGAAAGGAAGAGGTAAATATGTTACATACCAAATTTTCAGGATCATTACCTGTCGCATATTCATGTTCCTCAGAAAATTCCCATCCAAATACTATTGCAATTCAAAGTTTTTTGTTTGAAAGATTCAAGGTGTAAGTCCTGACACCAACAGCTTGCTAAATGGCCTTTGAAAAAAACACCCTACCTTGTAGCCAAGACGTTGTGTATTAAATGTAGATAAACACTTTGATTATGCTGTATCGGGTGTAGGTAGTTGGACAGATGGCTAATGAGAAGCAACCACTAAAAAAGCTATATTGAAAGAGAAGTAAAAATTCTTAACTTATATTGGCGATTATCTGGGTTCTGTTGTGTGGGTTTTAAGAGTGGACAGTAATAGGAAAAGTATCAAAAAGCACACTGGCCAAGCATTCACTCAACAGATTTAACACACAGGCCCAGCTGAGTTGGGACAAGGAGTATTCTCTAACTTAACAGGACTTCCACCTGCAAAAATCTGTACAAAGCTGGATATACTCAGGTTTCAGTACACAGTATTACTGCCAAAAATATTTTCCAGGGGATTTTGCAAAAAGTTAACAGAAATCACACTTGTTCGAAGATTAACTTTGCAAATTTGTCCTGGTCAAGGACTCAAATGACGTTTAATAGATTTGTAACTCAAAGTAGCAACTCCTCCCTCCCTTACCACCCCCAAGGAAAGTCCTCTCCTTAGCAATATCCTCTGATTTTATTCTGGCATGCTGTCAGTGGATTTTGCAGTGACCTTGTTCCCTGTCTTACAAAATGTAGAGATGATTTAGAACATCCACTTTTAAGCCTTGTTAATGTTGATGCCAGAGTAACAGCATTAGCTTTAGCAGAACTGAAGGTTTCAAACATAATGAGTGTTCGCTGCTAATATAGCTGTAAAATGTTCACATAGTGTCAAATTGATAAAATGTTCTGAGTGTGATTAGCCTGTAAGTAGGAATATGCTGGTTTTCATTTAATTCACAGTTCACCATTATGAAGTAAAAGCCAATAAAAAGCCATGTTCTAACTTCTGCTACAAAGGAATGGGAATTTAAGCTTTAACTATCTAGCAGCTGCTTTTTAATTATATTTAAAAAAAAACGAAACACCAAAGCCCAAAACAACTTTTAAAGTTGTTTCTGCTTATGTCACATAAGTGAAATTTCAAGTCTATCTTTTATGATGTTCCTGCCTGTGGGCTCCAGAACCCTGCTTACATACTCCAATTTTTCATGCAGAATAGTTTCAGTGAAGCATCGAGCACCACTCAAACACACATCACTGAATACATCCTTTAAATAATTTGGTGGCTTGATCCAGCATTCAGAGTTTCAGGTTTTCATTTGCAAACACTGCCATTGAAGGACTGTATTTTCTAGTGGCCAGTCAAATTTCTATTAGTCACTCAGACCCAACTTGGATGGCCCATTAATATTTACTATCATTTTCTTTCATATTTACTTATATATGAAGGCCTATTATTAAGAGATGTCTTAATTAGTTTTTAACTTTAAAATGATGGGCTTAATGAAATTTACCCGTGCAGTTAATTCTAAATCTTAGTTCTGGTTTTCAACATACATCCTAAAAAGTAGAAAGAAAAATAGCTGTTATCCTATTACTTCCTGATATGGATGCTACCTCTTCTATACCTCATGGCAGGAAAAATGCAGAGACATTAGAGAGAAACATTAAAGAAGGAAATGGGAACATTAACATCTCAGCTACTTACTGGAATTTTATTGAGTGCTTGCAAAGATATACTAAATGGAACAGACTGTTTCACTTTATGAGAGTAATGTTTATGTGTCTAAGAAAGCATCCCCTAAAAATTTTGACAATTGAGTGAGGAAATCAGAATCAGAGGCAGTGCATGTATGCCTTTAGGTGTGTAGCTTCCTGTAGAACTTGTGAACTGCTTAGTTTTAATTGTAACATTAGTATTACAGGGTACAGGTGTGTCCTCTACAAGGGATATCTGATATTAAAAGCCTCATTATTAAATATGCTTGTCAAGTGCCCATCAGGAAGAAAAGGAGAAAAAAATGTGAAAAAAACTGCATATTGAAAATAAGGTTGCAATGAAAACTAAGATAATAAGATGTATAGTAATGAAAGTACATTGCTCATTTTATTTCCAGCTAAGAAACTCCAGGTCCAACAAGCACAAATGAAATAAGACTTTTTTTCATGCTTCTTTGCAGAAAAAAGGCACAACCTAAAACGCGACTATTAATTACATGGCTTTGTTTCTTGGATTCTGCGGGTCTATCACTCCCTGATGTAATTTTTTTTGGTGGATAATGGCAAATATACATAGCTTATGAACGATATACCTGCAGCCCAAGTTGAATTACTGGGATATGAAAGTCATGTAGGGGATGCAGGATTTTACCAGTAAAAGTATATGAAACTCCACTGTAATACACAAAAAATCTCTTCGTAAACGATTTCCTACTGTTGGTCCAAAAAGAATTTCAGACCAACCTTTACATGTCTGTGGCCTCAGAAATACAAAGAACATATTGGATCTATTCAGTGCATGTGTACTTAAGAGAAGCCCACCTACGCAGCCTGTCAGGAATGTGTTCATTTAGCACACTTTTTGCAACTGTGAAGATAAGCACAGTATACAGGTGTGTGTACTACAGAAGCCCAGCATGTGCTACGCTAAACGAGCATGTGTGTGTTTGGCTGTGCATGTGTTCCCACAAGGCGGATATCCCTTTCCGGCACTACTGAAAAAATGATTAGTGTATGTCAGACCGTAACATTAGCACTTTGGATGCCAACCAAATGGAAGCAGAACCCAAACTTCTTTCTGCTGCTCTGCATCCACATGGATCAGTGAGTCAGGTCTGTTGTACACTGCCATAAACACTCCAGGTATAAGTTTTATTGTATCGTGGTGATGAATCTATCCACTATAGCTAGTAGGCGCCTAAAAATACTTACAACCCGCTCCGTTTCAGTAGCCTCCATTTCTGTGAGTTAGACTTTAACGCGAGCATCTCGTTAAAGATGGGCCTCGCCGGCAGGGCAGCGCCCGGGGTGGCTGGGACAAGGCGGAGGGCGCATCCCCGGCGTGCATCCCCGCATCCCGGGCGCATCCCCGCATCCCGGGGCGCATCCCGGGGCGCGGCCCGCCGCGGGCTCTGCTTATGGAGGCGCGCCCGCCAGGCCGGCAGCGCTGCCTCGGGCGCGGATGCGGCTCGGGGAGATGCAGCCGAGGTCCGGAGGCATCCGAGAGCCGCTGCTCCGGCCCGCGGGGGCGGGAAGCGCCGGGGCGGTCCTGCCGCCTCTCCCCCGGGATGCTGGCGGGGCTGTCCGCCGGCGCGGGGCGGAAGGGACCGGCCGGGCAGGAAGGCTCCCGGCCGCGCCGCTCCCGTCCCGTCCCGTCCCGTCCCGTCCCTTCCCTTCCCTCGGGCGTCCCCTGCCGGCCGCGCCGGGCCCCGCAGCTCCCGGGCTCCCCCGACCCTCCCGCAGGAACAAGGCTGTCCGCGCCAACGTAGCAGTTCATAGCTGGATTTTTTTTTTTTTTTTTACATGGCAATTTTTCCCAGATCCTTGAGACTGCAAAAACATTTTTGAGCACTAGTGAAACTTTGCCAATCTCTTATTCATCCTTGCCAAACTACAATACCTTCTCTTGCAGCGTACATGCAACCACTTCCACACAAGGTGTTTCTACATTTCATGATAAAATTCACAAGGGCAGTAGAATGTTANCAGCCATGGCCCCCGCAGCATCAGGTAATAGCGCGGGCGGGGGCGGGAGGCGCTCGGGGCGCGGTGCTCGGGAGGAGGAGAAGGATGCTCTGCCCTGGCTCTGCTTTACACGCACCTCTGGGAGTGTGTGTGTGTGTGTGTGTGTGG
>WBMV01007256.1:234157-267187 GCA_013396655.1 Campylorhamphus procurvoides
CGGCTGCGCCCCGTCCCGCGGGAGAGCGGCAGCCCCAGGCGGGGCGTGCTCGGACGGCGCTGCCGGGACAGCAGCCTGGAGCGATGGCTTTTGGGCTCGCCGCTCGGGGGAGCGCGGCTCAGCGAGCCCCTCGGGGCCCCTTTGCACGCCAAGGCTGTGGGATTGCGTGCGGAAGTAAACAAGTACTCTCAATTCAAAACTCTTTTATTTCTTTTTTTTTCAAATTTCTCTAGACCTGAAACTTGGTAAAAAAGTTAATGAAGGTAAAACGAAGGAAGTGTATGAGCTGCCAGATATCCCGGGATGTGTTCTCATGCAGTCGAAAGACCAAATAACGGCGGGAAATGCAGCCAGGAAGGACCGCATGGAAGGGAAGGCTGCCATTTCCAACACAACTACTAGCTGTGTGTTCCAGCTGCTTCAGGAAGCGGGTAAGTGTTTCAAAGTAGAGTATGTGCTTGTGTGTTAGACACTGTTGCAGAACTACATTGTTTCTGTATAAGGACATTCCCTGCCTTGAGGATCTGATGTTTTTTTAGCTTCTTTTCTGTTAATTTTTAGTTACTCGTTTTTCTCTGCTGCTTCAAAGATGGGTGGGCGATTGTTCATTTGGAATGTGAGAGTATCTAAGGTAGTCTAGTGTCGCAGATAACTCTGCAATAGTTTCTCCTACTTGTTTGGACACGCCCCTAATCCTCCCCTCTGCTTGTGTCAATTCTTCCCTACCCCCATGCCTCCCAGCCTGTAACATCTGGGTGCATCCGCCTTTACTACATCTGCCTGCACAGAAGTCTCTGCTAGCCTATGGCACTCCTAGACTACGGTCTAGGCTGTGTGAAATTTGTGTATGAATGTTCAAACAAAATTACAGTGAATTTTTCCCCTCTCGGTTCTTTTACAGCAACGCTAAGTTTCTATAAGCTTTGTACATAACACGTACAAGGACCACATTGCAAATACATTTACTAGTCTGTATCAGGAGCTCAAAGCTTACTTTAAAAGACTCAAAATATTTCTGATGTTAAAAGTGAGCTTTCATAGAGTACCTAACTAACTTAAGTTGCTCGGGTAAGTTTTGCATTGCACTTTCAAAACTAGGAGCCAGTAGCTTTGCTTTGAGAATGCATTTTGAAGTGTCTTTGAGAAGTCTGCAAGTTGGTAAGAGGAATTTGTGCTGGTAGCGAGTCTGCAAACAGTACTATAATTCAGGGACTGGTAAATTTGGTCAGGACAGCTTATAGCTGCGTGATTACTGTGCTTTGAAGCATTCATACAAAGATTGCTTCAGGTACCAGCTGAGTTAGTCTGGAATTTGTATTATCTGTTATAAGGTGTGGTAGTAGCTTTCAGACAAACAGTGAAGTCCTAGCACGTTTCGTATGTGGGGAAGAAAAAGATGGTTTCTGTAGAGTTGTGTGTTTTTGTGTGAGCAGTTCCTAAAGTATGGAGTGAGACAAAGATAGATCAAATAATTCAGTTGATTGAAACAACCAATTTTCATTTAGGAATAGTTAGTGAGGTGTTTTGCTAAAATTTTGAATGGCAGTAGTTAAGATAACGATCAAAATATTTCATTTCCTATGGATACGAACTTTTAAAGTAACAAAACCATTCTGTAGACCTGTTAAAAATCCATAAATGGGTTGTACTCAGAAATTCCACAGGTGTCATGGAAAAACATGGAGTAAAATGCAGTTGCTTTTGAAAGCAACAAAAGACCTTTCTTTTTCAGTTTGACTATTTGAGTGGTGTGAATGGCAGATAATGTGGCTGCCTTATTGTAAAAGGAGTTTGTTTGCTTTGCGCAACTCTTCTTAACCTACTCTTTCAGAGTTGATGATTTACGAGGTTCTCTCCCTTTTAGTAATAGAACTCATGTCAGCCCAGCAAAAGTGCATGTCTGCACTGATGAAAAATGTAGCAGTGAACTATACAGGGTCCTTAATGCCTGGATTTAGAATTGCCTTAATATGCAGTTGATTGTTTAGATCATTCTGCCCTTGAAGGATACGCACCAAAATCTGAAGAGTCAGTGTTAATACTATGTTTCAAGACTTTAATTCTTCCTTTATGGCTCTGGAAGTGGAGCTGCTCCCTGGTTTGACTGAATGCAGTTTTTTTGCCATCTGTTTCTAGCAGATGCCAATTGGGTTGACAGTTCTCTTGCCCTGGGCAGGGAGAAAGTTGGGACTTTCCTCAGGAGTGAAATTGAAAATGAGTCATTTTGCCACATGTTGGCTGTCCCCATTTAATACGGGGTCAGTCATCATCATGTGAAAATGCTGACTTGCTGCAACAGGTTTGTTTGGGTGCAGAAGCTTCTGGGTTTTACTGTCTTTTGCCTAAGAAATCACTAAAATCTAGTGCCCTAAATAAGTCTTTGTAATAAAAAGGAGGACAAGCCATTCTCCTCTGCCCATCCTCCTTTTTTAAGCAAAATAGTGATGACTATCACACTCTCTTACTCTTTGAAACCCTCCAATTACTATTCCATGTGTTATGAATCTTCCACCAGAGAGCATGGTTGGGTACTTGGTTACTGCTAATTTCTTTTAAAAAACAAACAAAAACATTGTGAATGATAGATTTTTTGGAGTTTTTTGGTTTTTTTTAAAAAGAAGGTTCTGTGAACAAAATTATTTGCAAGAATAGGACTTCTGAGCTACAAGTGAGTGTTGTATAATAAAATTGGCAAAACTAATGACTAGTGGGAGACAACTGCATTTATCGCCTTTTGTAAGGCCAGTGTGGGCCTAAAATACCCTGAGATTCAGTGTGTCCTTTAAATCCAGGGAAGAACAAGATTCAGGTGTACTTAAAATTAAAGGTCATGTTTGTGACTCGTTTCAACTGTGGAATGTGCCTACTCATGGAACTAAGTTGCTGTCTTTATACTTAGGAATCAAAACAGCTTTTGTCAGGAAACAGAGTGACACGGCATTCATAGCAGCTCACTGTGAAATGATCCCAATTGAATGGGTGTGCAGAAGAATTGCTACTGGCTCCTTCCTCAAGAGAAACCCTGGTGTCAAAGAAGGATATAAGTTTTACCCACCAAAAATTGAGATGTTTTACAAGGTAAGTTTCTTTTCCTTTGATGTTAATCAGACTTAAACAAAGCTAGGACTGTATTATCTCCTTTAAAATGATGACAGGTAGAGCAAGTAGTGCTAGCAGCTGACCAATCCTCTCCGTATCAGTAGTTTTGCCATCCTAATGTTTTCTTGCATTCTTGTCCAGCAGCTATTTTTAATGAAGTACATGCAATACCGGCTTACAAGGCTATCAAAGAACAACAAGCCAAACTGTACATAAAAATAGAAAAATGTAGGTATAAGAACTTTTAGGCATAAGCTGCACCAGTTGAAACAGATGTGTTGATATATTTGAAGAAATTAAACAGTATTTGCATTGTGAGGGTAAGTAGCTGGCTAGTCACTTAGGGTTCTGAACTTCTTTGGGAATTCCTAACTTCTCTGGGAAGAAGTACTTTGTGAATCCTGACCTGAAGTGTTGGTTTGGTTTACCTTCTCTCTTTAAGATGTTCAGGTGTTACAGCAAGTATGTTACTGTGACTTTTTAAATGCTAATAATAAAATACTAGTTTGAAACTTGTATTTTCTTTTTGAAAAACAAACAAAACCTAGTATCTTTTAATGGTTATTTTCCTCTAATAGCAAGCTTAAATTATGTGCTGTATTTTTTCCTGATTTTCTTAACAGGATGATGCTAATAATGATCCACAGTGGTCTGAGGAGCAAATAATTGAAGCAAAGTTCTGTTTTGCTGGACTTACTATTGGCCAGACTGAAGTGGATATTATGGCTCGCTCTACTCAAGCTATTTTTGAGATCTTGGAAAAAGCATGGCAGCCCCAAAACTGTACTCTGGTAGACCTGAAGGTATAAGAATCTGATTTCTCATGATCCTGATTCTGACAGGAAATATATCACCATATAGCTACTAAAACAGGATTCTTACTGTTCTTTTAGATTGAATTTGGTGTTAATATGCTGACAAAAGAAATTGTTCTTGCTGATGTTATTGATAATGATTCATGGAGACTGTGGCCAGCAGGAGACAGAAGTCAGCAGAAGGACAAACAGGTAATGCTTTAATCTCTTTACCTTCTAAGTCAGCAGGGAAGGAAAATAAAAGCAGACCTTAAACTGTAGGGTTTACTTTTTTCAGAGTGGCTTTTTCTAGGTAGTCTTGTTACAGAGTAGTTCATATGGTACCTGATGTCTGAGCTCTGAGCCTCTTCTCATTAAATAGTTTATCTGGTTTGTGGTAGGAAAAAAAAATCCTCTGTATATCTTCAGTTGAAATATCCAACAGGACTATTGACTGGAGCTATTGTAATGAAGTGTGGTGTTTCTACGGTGATAAGAATTCGACTTGTGCAGATAATTGTAAAATATTTGGATAACAAATCGGTGGGAATAATACAAGCTTTGGTTCCCAGGTCTGTCTCCAAGTTTCTCTGTTTATTCAAAGTGTTATCTCTGGTGATAGGTAAAGAGGGAATTGCAGGGAGGATGCTTTTCTTATTTATTTATTTTGGTTAACCATAAATTCAGTATTGTTACCTCTGAAAGTGTTACTTACAGACTGTGCCCACATATGAGGGCTGCAGACATAAAATTCAAACGAAACTTGTCCTCTGAACTTATAGCAATTACACTTTTCAAACATCTCTGAATTAACAGGTAAGTAGTTATGAAAGAACTGGTTTGGGAATGCTTCTGCAATGGAGTTTCTGTTATGGTTGTTAAGACTAGTAACAGAGACCCTGTGAGAGAAACTGATTGTAAGCCACGGGAAGATTTCAAAGTGTGTGTGGGAGGAAGGGTATTAATTTTAAATTGGAAAGCAGAACTGCTCTATTGTTTACTTGAGCTGAATTATGTAGTAGCATGCTTGAATGAATTGCTCTGACAGTGCTTTTGCTCATCTCCCTAAAATAAGTACATGATAACATGTAGAACCTAGATTGGCTAGCACAGGCCATCATTACAAATCCAATTTTAAAGAAGTTGTATGTGTTTTCTTAAATTTTCCCTTTAGAAAACTTCCAAAGCCTTGATACATGGCCGAAAGTCTTTTGTGTTGCAAATGGCCATAACTTGTAATGTAGCAAGTTGTTTATACCTACTGAGATAATTCATCACTAAATAGATCCATTATACTTATATATTCTCTGTATTCAGTATATTTTTATCCTTCATATTCAGTATTTCCAATATGTACCAATCTTGTTCTCCTTCCTGTGGAATGGCTAGAAACTGTATAAATATTTTAGTTGGGGTATAATAATAATGCTTATCAATTATAGTAGGAAAATGAGTGTTCTGTGTACCCAAACCACACTAACTTCATGTGCTGGTTTTGGCTGGGGTAGAGTTAGTTTTTTTCACAGTGGCTGGTGTGGGGCTGTTCTGCATTTGTGCTAAACACAGGGTTGATAATATAGAGATGTTTTTGTTATTGCTGGGCAGTGCTTACACAGAGCCAAGCCCTTTTTCTCCTTTTTGTACTGCCATGCTGGTGAGGAAGTTGGGGGTGAATGGGAGGCTGGGAGGAGACACAGCTGGACAGGTGACCCAAACAGACCAAAGGGATATTCCATACCATATGATGTGATGCTCAGTATATACAGCGGAGGGGAAGGGAGGACAAGGAGGGGGGTGTTTGTCTTCGTAAGTAACGCCTAACATGTGTTGGGGCCCTGCTTTCCTGGTGATGGCTGAACACCTGCCTGCCCATGGGCAGCAGTGAGTCAATTTCATGTTTCACTTTGCTTGCATACATGGCTTTTGCTTTCCCTATTAAACTGTCTTTGTCTCAATGCGTGAGTTTTTTCGCTTTCCAGTTCTCTCCCTCTGATCCCACTGATGGGGAGTGAGCTGTGTGGGGCTTGGTTGCTGGCTGGGGTTAAACCACAACACTTCAGTATTTTTATTTTCCTCTTTTCAGTCCTATCGGGACCTGAAAGAAGTGACTCCTGAAGCACTGCAAATGGTTAAGAGAAACTTCGAATGGGTTTCAGAAAGAGTGGAGGTACCTGTTTTTATGAACAACAGACTTTGATAGTTGCATGATAGACTTCGATAATTGCATGTCTTCAATCCTGCTGACTGCTTTTCTTTCCCTCCTTTTCCACTCTTTTCCCTAGTTGCTTCTGAAAACAAAGAGCCAAGGTAGAGTTGTGGTGTTGATGGGATCTCCTTCTGACCTCAGTCACTGTGAAAAAATAAAAAAAGCATGTGCAGCCTTTGGAATTCCTTGTGAATTAAGAGTGACCTCTGCTCACAAAGGGCCGGATGAAACCCTGAGGATCAAAGCAGAATATGAAGGTAAATGCCAAAGAAATACTGATTGGGATTGACACAGCATCATGTTCCAGAACAACTTGGCAACTTAAGGATTTATGTGGGGCTTTTCCATATTCTGTTAAACAGAACACTGAGCTGTTAGAATGCTGATTCACACTTGCAATTGCATAATGACAGACTTTCCAAGCAATTTCAGAGTGATGTATTCTACTGCCCAGCCACAGCTTCCATCCTCTGCTTTTCTCAGTACCAGAACTGCTTTGCCCAAGCCTAGATCATGTTAACACATTTATTGTAGTATCTTCTTGATGATTCTAGCCCTTCTGAAATGAGGAGGAATGATAGTTTCTCTGGTTGATTCTCAATATTCCTACCTTATTTGCAAAGCAGATGTTGCGCCCACCATGCTTTCCTGCCTGTTTCATGAAAATATTGTTACTTTAGATGCTATGAGAAAAAGATACTTGATTTAAATTATTCTCTTTGCCAAGCAAACTTGATATATCTTCAAAACTATTTATAGCCTAGCAGCTATAAGAACCATTTATTTTTGTGGGACTATACTTTGTACTTGGTGAAATTACAAAGGTAGTAATCATAGTTGAGAAACACTTACTTTGAGGTGAACTGTTCCATGATTTAAGGAGAGGAACAGTTAAATGATGCCAGAGGTTTAATGGCTGTGTTCTCTACAAAGCTAAGCAGCAACTATTTCTCTGATACTGAGACTTCCCCTGAGAGGCAGAGTAAAAAATACTAACTTGAGTTGTGGTAAACAGTAGCTGGGATTTAAGGCTGCAAGATTTAGAATATATTTCCATAAAGGGGGAAGGTGAACACAAAATTCTAGTGCCCTGTCATGGAATTGACAAAATAACTGCAAAGAGAATTGTGGACTCTGATACAAAGCTCCCATGAAAGGAGGTGGCAGAGAATAAAGTGGATTGGTTATCACTGAATGTCTTCGTCCCCACCAGGAGATGGAATCCCAACAGTGTTTGTTGCAGTTGCTGGCAGAAGCAATGGCTTGGGGCCAGTAATGTCTGGTAACACTGCTTACCCTGTTGTCAACTGCCCCCCGCTCTCAGCTGACTGGGGCACTCAGGATGTGTGGTCCTCTCTCAGACTACCTAGTGGTAAGATGATTTTCAACTTATGCTCTTGTCCTCATCTAGCTCTATTTTTGTTGTTCTGGTATACACACACATGGAAAAGTAGCTGGAACAGTACTGAGCAAAGCCTTTAGAAGTATGTTGTGTACAGGCTTTGACTTTTTGATGGGAAAAAGCCATCAGTAGACAGAGAAAGGATTACATAGGAATAGTCTTTAGAAAAATATAAACCTTAGCTTATCCTTGCTTAACATTCCAGGATGAAATTGGAATTGGTATTAATGGGAATTTAAATAATTGAATTTTGCTGCATCTTCCTTATGATCAAAGATCAAATAATATCTAGTGTAGGTAAGACCTCAACACTTAACTATTACTTCAGTGCATATATGATTTTTAACTTTGTTAGTTACTTGAATGGATGCTTGGCAACTAGGGGGCACAGAAGTCTGTTACCTCTGTGTAAGGGGAGTCATTTGGGTTGATCACTTTTGGTTTAAATAGTCATGAAGCAGTCATGTTAGACATAGTAGAGCTTTACTAGCTTTAAAACTGGATCGTGTCACCTGGAGGCTGAAATAAACATTGTTTTAAGTTGTTCTTCAGAGGCAATGTTTTGACTATAAGCTATGATTTAGTAAATGGCATTTTCTTCTCTGCAGGTCTGAGCTGTCCTACTACTCTGTCACCTGAAGGAGCTGCTCAGTTTGCTGCCCAGATATTTGGGTTAAACAACCATTTGGTGTGGGCCAAACTGCGAGCAAGCATGTTAAACACCTGGATCTCCTTGAAGCAGGCTGACAAAAAACTTAGAGAGTGCTCCTTATAAGTCATAGTAACAAGTGACTATTATTAGTTATGCAAAGGGGTATGTATCCATCCATACTAGGATTTACATTTGAATGAGCTCAAAAGTCCTGCATCATTTCTTGCAGAAGAAAGCATTGTTAAGAGCAGAAGATAAAATCTGTTGTGTTCTCATTCTTCCCTTGTGTATTTTTTTAATATAACAACTAAGTAGAGTTGGGGAAGTAGTACTTTAGGTATCTCTTTCTGTTGCTCCAAAATGGTGCTGTTCTGCTTCGTAGGTTATACTGTTAACTACAGACTGTCAAGAGAATGATTTGATGCACTCTAAATAGAATTCAGCTAGTCTTCTGTATTTCTGTAACAGTAATATTCTTCCATACTATTAATATGTCTTGAACCTTATTAACTCAGCTGGACTGCTGACTAAAGCCAGTGCTGATGCTGTTCTGCTTGCAATGGTGGTATGCTTTCTTTAGCAATAAAATGGCAACATCTGCTGTATTAATAGTAAAAAAGTGTGGAAAAATATTTTAAGATCCTGAAATAAATAAATGCCTTATTTAAAAAAGTGTATATACATACATGTATCTTTTTATAAAATATGTGTGTGTATATGTACCCCATTGCTATCTTTTGGAATGATGTGATGTTCATAACAAGCTATAAATATGAATGGCTTGACAGACCTGTAACTTGGCTTGTTGCCTGTTTGCTGTAACTCTTGCCTAGTCCAAGCTTTGCCCTTTTAAATACTAGGCAGATCCCTACCCTCAGTAGTTCTAAAGGGCCTATGTGATGAAGTCAGACTGTCTTCATACGCTTCAATAACTGTGGCTATTATACATATCTATTTCCTCCTGTTTCTATGGAAACTTTACTGAACTGAAGAGGGGAATAAATAGTAAAATGACAAACTACTGGGAGGGGGAGGAACCTAAGCATGACTGTCTTGTCTTTGCACACACCAGTCTTCTGAGTAGGTACGATTCTAACAAATATGCAATTACTCAATATATGTAACATGCTTTTACAATTATAAATAAACTACTGAATGCAAAGCTGCTTCATGGAGACTTATTGAAAATTACACTCAAAAGTAACCATCAGCTGTAGTCCATAACATAAGACCTCAGGTTAATAAAAAGTTTATGCACTAAAAGCTGCTAGGAATGGTATTAGGGGACAGCCTTCTGGAAGATACTCTGATAGTGTTTCAGTGTTTACAGGAAGCTGCTTTATGATGGTGTGGTAGTTTGGGCTTACCCCCTTAATGTGAGTAATGGGATTAAATGCTGCTGGCCTTCTTCACAAGAAGGGGTTGTTACTTTTATAGAAGAGCTCTGAGCAGTGCTCCTTTAAATGCAACGGTTTTAAATTGATCAAAGCTTATGCTAAAGCAATACAACCAGAATTCTTAGGCTTGAGGGCAGTTGCTTTTCTAATGAGTTTCTAAGTTAAGTATCAATAACAGTGAGAGCCTGTGCTGAACAAAGGTTGAAATTCCTTTGTGGCAAGCTCTATCTGTGGAAGCACTGACTTAAAAGTGAAGATCCTCAAGATTATAAGATTTTTTTCAGCAAGCAAACTATTTCCCAAGTTTGTACTTGCCTGCATATTTAACCATGGCATATCTGAAAACATGTTGTCAGCTAGTTCTCCTTCCAGGACAGTGGTATTAACTTCAACTAGCAGAAGAATTAATGGGTGAAAAGAGTCCATGCTCTTTGTTTGCTTGGGTGAGTGAATTGGATCATCTTATCTTGTAATCAGACAAGCACTAGAGCCAACAACTGTAAAGGAGATTGCAGTACTTCTTTCTCCTGGTGGCAGCAGTCTGCTAGCTCAGCTACATAACAATACACAGCCTGAGGGTGAAGTTACACAAGAGGTGAAGGTGTCATTTCCTATTCCTCTCTACCCAGCACTACACTGGATGTTGGCTCTGACAGGTAATCAACCTGACAAGCTTATTAGGCATTTGGCCACCCTACCACCAGGCTGAGAGAACTGCAGCCAGCCACTGGTGTCTCCCACCTTATATTGCGGTGCTGTTTCTGTGCAGTCTTCCCCCATGCAATAAAAATTTGATGATGATTTGAGTATTACACCTGAACTATTCTGTTCAGTCTCTAGTTACTTTTCTCAAATTACTTTCACCGTGATTATACAAACTTGATTTGTAAGATCGTGCCAGTTTATCCTGAGCCATGAGCATGTTAAGTGCTTTAGTTGCCATAGAGATGGTCATTCTTCGGCTTTTGGATGGGATGCATTATTTGGGGTTTTTTTGTGCAGTCTGTACTGAGCTCTCGGAAGCAAATCCTTGCTTGAGCAGTTGCCTTGCAAAGAAGAACTAAGGCACAGCAGCCAACATTAACAGTGTGTTGCTGTGATCAGCAGATGAAACCTGCACAGTCTCATATCTGCAGGTATTTAATGTAGTTGTCCTAAAGGCCGAAGTGCTGCAGATCAGCTGTTCAGTTTAGCTAGAACTTCTTCAAAAGCTTTTGCAGTGAAATGAAAATAATCTGAGAACGGCTTCAGACAGAAATTGCTCTTGTAGCTCTTATGCTTTTTTGGTCCAATTTTAAAAACAATCCCAACATACTCTTAAATAAAAAAGTGCTTTTATCTTCACAGAAAGTATTACATAGAGTGGTTACTGAAGTTCATTTGTATTTTGTAAATTGAGTT
Source organism: Campylorhamphus procurvoides (assembly GCA_013396655.1). Taxonomy (NCBI): domain Eukaryota; kingdom Metazoa; phylum Chordata; class Aves; order Passeriformes; family Dendrocolaptidae; genus Campylorhamphus; species Campylorhamphus procurvoides. Next base: position 245,109 of record WBMV01007256.1, read on the forward strand.
GGAATACCTGTAATGGAAGTTTCATTTTTAAACATCTGCTGTGGAACCTAGGCCCCTGGATTAAGTCCTGTCCTAATTAGCAGAGTTACCTGCTTAACAGTGTATGTTCTTTAAAGATATTAGGAAGGAACTTTTTGGACTTAGCAGAGGGAAGTGCTGAGAGCAGAACTTGGTTTACATCCTACACTGCTTCAGGTACAGGTGAGTGGCACTCTGTGCTCAGTTTTTGTAACATCATTTTGTTTCTAAAAAAGAGCCCACCCACCAAAAAAAAACCTCTGAAAAAGTGAGGGGAAAATCAGGTCATGGCTCCCACCGGTTTGTCCTCTCCCCACAGGTCAAAGGTTTAAGCACCTATCCAGAACACTGAAGGTATGGTTTTAATATCCACTGTCTGTGGGAAGCTGTAAAAGTGAATTGAAGGCCTAGGAGAAGATCTGCTTTCGGCTTCTTGGGGATAACATTAAGGCAGTGCCTGTTTTAAAGTAATTCATATCCAAAGAAAAATCATGATTGTTCCCTCATTGGAGTGGGACTCTGGACCTTTACTCACGGCCCCAGTGATTTCTTTAGCAATGCAACTTAATTGTGAAACAGTGTTGGAAATCTTGAACTGTGTTTTAAAATCAGAGGTGCCAGTTGCACTGTATTTGGATTGTGCTGCAGTTGGCATGTCATATACGTTTTCAGAGCACACTTCCTGTTCAAAAGTTCCAAAAGCTTACACATGAGAACAATCAGTTTCTAGGCTCAGACAAAAACAAGGTGTAAAGATCGTTTGAACAATCAGGACTTGTTTCAAGGTATGTACAGGAGGAGAAGGCTTTAAAGTTTCACTGATAGTTGATAAAAAGCAAAATAAAAAAAATCTAACACAAACCTAGAATTTCCTGCAGAGCTTAAGTACCTCTAGAATTGTGTTGCAGTCCCAGTTCCCAAATCCCTGTTCCCTTTCAGATCGGTGTGCATGCAAAGCTCCTCAGCATTGCTGTGCAATGACTACGTGGGCAGAAGGACCTAAAGCCACTTAAGCAGCTGCTATTGTGCTTTTGCAGAAACACTTTAGGTCTTAACAGGCTCTTATTCATCAAAGCCTTATCAGGATACACAAAGTCACCTATCCACACAAAACAACCTCCACTTCACATATTAGAATGGACACATTGGTTATAAGCAATTTGATCCCCTTTCTACTGGGGGAAAGGACAAACCCTAACCTTTTCCTTAATTCTTACAAGAGTGTTTTAACCCCTGCAGGGATGCAGAGGTCTGTGGCAAAGGAAGATCTCAATTTCCCCTTGTCCCCCCCCACACTGTCTCAGTTTATTTCCCTAAATAGCCACAACAGAGCTTGCCCTCTAGAGCTTTGGGGTTTTGCCTCGGGGGTTGTGTAGCAGGCCTCAGACAGGTTCGGTTAACTTTCTTCTGTATGGACATCATGATGACTATGAAATGTCAGTTGAAGTAGCATGGGGAACTTTCTGCAGGATTTACTTCATGAAGAGTACTCCCTGAGTATAAAGATCTTAGATAGAAGATTTATTGTTCCATGTGGAAGGTAATATTCAAAGCTTATTTAAGAAGGAATGAAGATGTATTTGCATGGAACTTGATAAAAGAATTAACAGCTTTTCTCTCTCCCCTCCTGCTGATAGATGTCATCACCAGTAGGAGGGTATCTTCACAGAAAAATAGTACAGCAAACAAGTTGCCAGAAGCTCAACAGATGCTTGTGAATATCAAGCACCAAGTTCAAGTCTTTTTCAAGGACAGAACTTTCCACAGAAAAGAACAGGCTGTCGTTCTCAGGCACTTGGCAGTTCCCAGTCTCCCGGACTTCCTCTAGCAGGCAGCAGTCGGCTGCAGTGTCTGATAAATGGGTCTGATACACTGGCAGGGGAAAGAGGATGGGCTGTGGCAGCCCGCGCAAGAAGCCCTCAGTCAGAACTGAGTCAGGTCTGATGCAGGATGGGGAAAAAATAACAAAAAAACCAAATAAAAAAATAAACAAAAAAACAAAACCCAAAACAAGGGAAAAAAGAAACATCACCCCTCCCCTTACAGCACTGTCAGGGAGAAGGTAGTGGCCCACTTTGCCATGCTGCTCATATAGCTCTTTATGCTGATAAAAACATTCTGAGCTGACAGACAGAAAGCTCTTGAGTGTGAAGAACCAACATTCACTCAAAGAGATAATTCAATAGTTCTAGATGCCAAGCTCCAGAGAATTTCTGTTTGGACTGGAAAGTAACTGTATTTGTCTTAATATAGCACATCCTCCATTTTCCCATTACATAATTTCCCTCTTCTAAAACTCTAAACATCTAGTAAATGGCCAGCTTCCTAACTAGTGCAGGTTCATATTCAGTCTGCTTTATTTCCAATATAGAACATTCTTCCATCTTACCAAACAAAAGCAAACCCCCAACTAGAACTGTAAAGACTTCTTTAGCAACTGCTTTCTCTGTAATGTTCAAAACATTTTGTCCTAGAGAGCCTGCCACATTCTCATAGACACTCCTGACTCCAATTAAGCTACATCCTACTATCACTAGTGCAATTATTTTTTTTTAAATCCATGGTGAAATCCTGCTATTGGCCTTTGCTTGTAACAGCAGTCGCAGTGATGAGTGTCCAGGAAGGTGTAACTTCACAAAAAATCAAGGCTCAGTGGACTCTATTTTGCTTTGTTTTGGTAAGGGCCACAGAATAACATATTAGAGCATTAAATGTTTTACAGCTTTGGGGTTTGGGGTTTTTTTTTAATTGTAGAAAAGCACATAAATAACAAGATAATGGATGGATGCAATCTTCCTTGTACAAGTATCATACCTACTAAGTAGAATGACCTTCTTCGCATTATAAATCCAGTTGTAATAGCCAGGTCTCTGCAGTCAAAAGTCAGTATTGAAAAAGCAACATTTTAGCCTTGGACAGGTGCAGGCCAGGCTGTTGTGGTTTGTCTCCTGCTCCTGAGGACCTGCTCAAAGCCAAAGTTTAGCCATGCCTTCTGGGAGCTGTCCCTGCCCCAATGTCAAGTGAGCAGAGCCTTGCACTGGGAGGCTGCCTCATGCTGTTGTCCAGAAGACTCATTTGTGCAGATCAGCTCTACCCTGTCTCACTTGCAGTTAATGCGAGTGAGTCTAAACCAAAGTTTGAGCGTTTAGCAGATAGTTACACCATCCCACACATACTGAGGCAGAGCTCAAAGGAATGGGTTAGATCAGTTATAAAACCAAAATGATGACAAGTCTTGTAAAGTCTCTAGCAATGTTTAATTCTGGCCTCATCTTTCATGGGGTTCAGAGCAAACATTTCTCCCTAGAGAACTAATGTTCTAGCATCACTTCAGGTTCCCCCCCTACCCCATCTTACAGCTATCTTTGCACATTGTCCTTAAAGAAACTTAGGACCAGTAAAAGGACCAGTAAAAAGAAACGATTTGCTAGAATGAGTGTGACAGATATTTGCCAATTGCCAAAAGAAAAATCAAGTTAGATGGAGAAATGTGAAGTTGCCACTTCATACCAAGAAAACTGAAGTTTCTAAACCTAAAGTTCATTGGTTCTCATCAAGGGCACCAAGTTGCTACAAGAAATGACGTCTGGTAAAAGTAAAGAGACCAGAAGTGAGTTAATCGTAAATCAAGCATTTCAGCAAGATCTCTGGCCCCAGCCTAGGAAAACTGGGAACGGGTCCTTGCCAGAAAGATTTGAAAAATACAGTTCAGTTCCGGGCAGGTATTTCTCAGTACGGAGACTCCAACCCCTCATACTGAAGTTTACAACCTCTCTCATATTAACATACATTCACATCCAATTCACTGTATAGCTATTTATGGATCACCAATCTTTTGAGACACATTTAGTTTTGTTCTCACACTTACATAAAGAATATTTCTACATCAACTTGTCAATCATATGACTGAACAAAGACGGCACAGTCTCATAAATAAGGTGCCCCAACAATAACTTGGGATACCTCTTGTTGGCTGGTCCGGGGGTGCTGCCCATGGAGGGAGACCTTTTGTCATGACAGAAAATGGGAGCTTGACAATTTTGTTGACTGTTGCTCATCATCTGGTAAGCCAAATCATTAAGGGTGTTGTACCCTGCCTACACATCAAGTGAGCTTTCCCCTCTTCCCTTTTCTGCTCCTGCCTAGATCACTTGCATTCTCCTCAAGTGTAATTACATCAGTTTTCAACCTTATTATAATAATAAAAGGTGGTAAAACTTTGTCTTTAGTCAGTTGCTGTTTATTGTTTGATAGCTAAAGAACCCTTGCTGTGTGGTTGGGGGGGGGAGGGGGGATAAAAAAGTTACTGTAAGAAAGTACTCCCCAAATTCAAAAGGTACGGCATGGTGTCTCTTCAAGATATTTACTTACATTCAGTGGAGCTCATTCTAACTGCACAAAGTGATAAAGTCTGGTCCACAAAACATTCACCTAAAAAAAATTCCATCTCGAAAAACCAAGAGCACCTACAATAATCATGTGTGTAGAATAGCTACCTAAGAGTAATACTTACAATCAGCCTCAATGCAGTGTGTGTTAAACACAGTTACTTTCCTTTTCATGCTGTTGCTGTTTTAATAAAGTCTTACCAAATGTATTTTTTACGGTTCCAGAAATAGAACTCACTTATGCACAGGACAGCACAAGCCAACTGGCACTTTACCTGAATTTTTACTTTACTAAAAAGTCATGGAAATGTATAAAAAACATTTAGAAACCACACCTAGAAGAGTAGGGCATACTCAATTCCAAAACTCAAGCTCTTGAAAAGAAGAAAAAAAAATTCCCACTAGTTTATCTGGGTATTTCCAACCTGGTTATAGGGACATTTTGCTGCCAAGGAAAAAAACTGCCACCTGGATTCTTAAGAAGACCATGGTGATACAAAGATTAAGTTTGCAAGGTTATAACATATAAAGTGGAGAAATAGAGGATTCCTTTTCTTCTTTTATTATGCAAAGTAAGTTTTCTAAATATTCATCCAGGACCTTATTCATAGCATAATGGGGAAACTTACCCTAGATAGAAAACTACATTAAAAATGATCCAGTGGATTCTGAGCTGCCTGCAATATCTCAAACCTTTGACTCTAGAACTAGAGAACAAGGCCAGAGCATCTGACTAGCAGGTCTGTGAAATACCTTATTGCTCTGTAATAACAGTTTCCCACAACTTCCAAGTTTTGCAAAATGCAAACTTCGTATCTGATTTAGACAAAGCAGGACACGAGCAAAAAACTTGTCTGACCAATAATCAGTCTGAGACAGGTACTATAATCAGAAACAGATTATGTACATACCAGTTACGTCAGGAAGTGCTCACAACCTTAATGTAGGTTAAACAGCAGCTTCTGGATTTACTTAAGATCCCAGAATAGAAGCATATGGAAAAAGAAAGTGATTTTTAGTTTCTGATAAAGTTTAAAATATTACAAACTTTTAGCTTTTATTGAAAATTAAATATTTTAGCAAAAGCAAGATTTAAGAAATATTTTACAAATGATTTACATACAAGAAAGCCAGTATCAGACATATTCACAAATATGCAAACCTTTAATTACAAAAAGTACCTATTGGCAGCATGATGCTAACCTTGCCACTGCAGTGTGCTCTACTATTGATATGAATAAGGCATAGAACTCACATTTGCACCAACTTAAAAAGTTCAAATAAAAACTTTAAGCTTTTGAATCCTGGATGCACAGTCCCCAACAGACAAACGCACGCACACTCTAAGATTTCTTCTTCTAAGCTCTACAAACTAAGTGTGTGCTCTGGAAGAACAGCCAGCCTGAAAAGTCCAGTAGAAATGTAACTGGTACTAGCATTTAGACTTCAGTTTCCTCTCTAACATGTACAGGCCTAGGTATGTAAACCATATTCACAGTTTAAGTATTTTTAGATAGAAGTAACTTTTTTTTTTGTTTTTGCATTTGTTCCTTAAAATAGGCGCTCAGTTCAGCATACAGTTCATTATGTCACCTGTTTTGTGATGCATACACTTACAAGATAACTTAAAAATCTGTGCCTAATTCATGGTCAAGATAATTCAACAAGAGTAGTAATATCCAACTGTAACATTCAATACTATATTTCAAATATTTGTGCAAACAGCAAAAGAACAGTTGTATGAGGCAAACATTTGCAACACCTTTAATACCTCCTCAATGTTGTAAACTTGGACTGTCAGCCTTAAGTCCTGCACTTCCACAGCTTAAAAAAGTCAGTTGCTAAAATGATCAAGTCTCAAAAAGGTTTTCTTCTACATAGTGCAAATTTTAATGTAGATAATGTGAAAAAACATATCTAGCTGGATTGACTTTGTGCAATCGTCAGTGGTCTTCTCTCGTAGTTGAAGAAAGTGTGCATTCAGAGAACCACATGGTTCAGGAAGATGGGAGGGTGGGGAAGAGAGAAAAAACAGTTCCATTACACTTCTCAAACCAGTGCTAGATGTGCAAAAGCAGCAAAAATTCCAGCTGCTACTACAACCAGAAGAGAGTAACTTTTCAGGAAGACCCAGGCGGTTAGTCACTTGGTCTGGTCTCTAGAAAAATATGTGAGTATATGTTGTATTTTTATCAGACGGTCTTTTAAAGACATCATGGAGAGAACTGAGAGCTGGTATCTGGGGTCTACTGGGAGAACAGCTAGAAGCCACCAACACCAAGCAGGACCATTGGGCATTGCCTAAAAATAAAAGATAAGTTAGTTACCCATAACCAATGTTCTATAGTTGACTACCATGAAAACATCAAAAGACAAACTCGTCAATGATACTAACTAAAGAATTCCAGATCCATGAGATCAGAATAATGAGGAAGGTATCTTTTCTGATACCTTCCCAACTAAGTCAAACAAAGTACACTTAAACTAGGCTTGATAGAGCAATTAATTTTTCATATGACATAGGAAGCTCATAGCTTCCTTGGGAAAAGATGGTTAGGTACAAGACAGTCACCTAATAACAAACCTCCCTGATAAAAATTAAATCCAGTATCTGTCATGCTATTCTTAAGGCTTGAATATTTATTAAGCCGAATGTTTTCATTACAATGATCTTTATTTGAAGGACTTCTCTATCATCTCCCAATTCCACTCCCTTCTTCACTAGCTCCTAGACAGAGCAGGACTACTTAATCAGTTTCTTCTAAGTTGTTAAAACATACTCTGTAACTTCTTCCTGTACTTTATTTAATAACCAACACCAAGCACTGGATGTCAGGCCCTGAACTGGACATAATACTCCTCAGCAGAGGTCTTATCACTGCAGTGAAGATTAATCACCTCAAAAGAGTCGCAAAAGTATTACTAGTAGCGGTACACTCCAGGATGGCGTATCACACAGCTTTGATTTGTGTTCTATTATAAATCTCAGGTACATACCCACAGTATTGCTGCCCTGCTAGTTACCCTGGTTTTGTACACACATTCCTCTTTCCTAGTATGTTGTTTTCAATCTATTTTTGATTAAATTGTTCTAAAATCACATCTGAATTCATGCACTGGCCTCTATTGCATCTACAGTCCTAGACTGGTTAATATAGTCTCATAAAAGTATGTAGCAGATGGGTGAGGGAGAAGCTCCCCTAAGACCCCAATTCACAGAGAGTTCTACTTTGAAAGCCAAATTTTACATATTTTAAATGTTATTTTTCTATAGCCTCCACTCTCTCAGAATCTCACAAACCTTCAGCAATTGTTTCATTATAACCATTAAAACAGACTGCTGCAGCTAGTTTCTTCACAAACATTTGTCAAATCCCAGCTGCTGCAGCGGTATATGGCACTAGCTTGGAAAGGAGGAAAGCATTCTTTGAGATTATCTGTTTGCCAAAGGTAACTGCCTGCACGTGGCAGTTTCAGTGTCTTCCCTGACTTTCCCAGGGAAGAAAATACAGGGGTTTTTTCCACTTTAAATTCTAACAGTTTTACACAAATGAATGGTTTAAATGTTAGTTGAGCTTGAAGGGTTTTTGAGTTTACTAGTTTTGTCTCCAGAGCAGCCTATCATCCTTCCCTGCAAAAACTGCTGACCAGTGACAGAATTGTTTTTCATTGCTCATCATAAGAGGAACAAGGTGCAAGCCTTATTGCCTTTGAAGATGGGAAAAAAGGGTTTCTTTTCTTTTAATACGCAGCAGTTGTTTACAAGGCTTTTATTTTTGGAAATAAGTACCTGATAACTGATATTAAATGAGTCTCACCTGTATATTTTCCTCCCTGTCAGGCATTGGCCCAAAGTGCTGAAGAATTTGAGTGCGAAATTTGTTTCTTAAGTTTTGGAACCAACTGCAGGCCTGATTGTAAACAAAATTGTGGAGCTCTCTCAATTTCTTTAGTTCTTCTTCATCAGCAACCTATAGGAGGAAAGTTATGAAAATATGATTAGTGACAAAGAAACAATTGTTTAAGGTAAAATAAAAAAACATTCAATTTTAACTATATTTAGATACATTTCTTGCATTATCTTAAACCTTGATTGCTAATGACTAAATAGTAGTCTTGTGATATTTTTAAAGTTACAGCTTCAAACAATAATAAACTATAAAAATTATAAAAAAAACTACAGTGTTTCTTAGTTGCTTTATAATAAAAAATAAATTTAGTTAGCTGTCTTTTATTCTATGTGCTGGCACTGAGTCTTCCAGTGGTCTAGGGACTGAAAAATTTGAAGCAGAACTCTCAAGAACAAATCAAGCAAAAATCTTGATATATTAACACTACTAATTATTTAGACAGCCTTCTGGATACCTTAACATCTTCCAAATATTCAATGTCTGCAGTGCAATAACCATCTTTCATCCCTCTCCGTAAAACTCTAAATCTCTTTCCACCAACTGTATCAACAACAGACCGTCCATCAGGTAGAAAATGAACATTCCTTATTTGCAGCATGCAACCGTAATCTGCAAAACTAAAAAAGAGACCTTGTCAGTAATGCTATTACAAACTTCTCAAAGGACATTTTTTATAATTAAAAAAGAAGTAAAAGATGAGAAGCTTAGAATCAGGATGTAAACCTACCCATTCTGAGAATCACTTATGCACATCCCAAACTGTTTAGTTCCAGTTTCCATACTCCTGCGAATCATGAGTCGGTATCTTGGCTCAAACACATGTAGAGGGCAAGGCACAGTAGGATATGCCATAGTGCAAACAAACATTGGAACATTCTTGGTCAAGCTTCAAGAGAACATCAAAAGAAATATGTGGATTCAAAATCTAAACACTGAGCTATGCCAGGATATTAAATTTTTTTCAGAATGTTTATTGTGTTTGAGGTGATAAAGCATGCAGTAGTAACTTTCACAGTTAAGGCACATCGTAGTAACTTTCATAAACACTAAAAACACATTAATAACAGTGACTGAATACCTATGTACTGATTTGTATACACATCAGACAGTGAGATGCATAGTTATCTAGCTAGTGTCTAGTCACTAAATGAAGGGCTCTGATTTGGGCACAGGGATGTCAAGTTACTGTTTAATTTGAGTCATACAAGCCATTATGCCCTCAGAAACACAGTACTCCTGCAACTAAAAAGATGTAGCAGTGACTACATAATAGCTAGGTCACCATTTAGATTATTTTCAAGGAGGGACTCCAGATCACAAGATGCGACCCAGAGTGTAAACTGTACCTTGCAATATGCCTGTAATCTAAAAACCAAGTATTTTTTCATGCTATTGTATCAATTATGTACAGTTCATAGGTGATACAAACAAGTTATTATTAAAACATTACCAGGTATTTAATTTTAGTATCTTTCAGACTGTCTACTGGATGGATTCTGTTATGTAAGTTGCACGAGCTGTAGTTTTCCAACATTCTTATCTACAATACACAATGCTTTATGTACCTGAAGAACTCTCCTTTGTGAGATAAACACCACAAGTACATAAAAATCCCAAGTATTTCTTTTGATCACATCTATCTTCACCAACTGGTTTCTAAGAAATTCAAGTCTTGGACTCTGCGGTCAATTGACAAATACAATTCCACTAACAGCAACAAAGCTAAAACCAAAGCTCCATGAAAGAGCATGCACAAAGAGGAACAGAAGGGAAAACATATGTCATAGAATGGCCTGGCTTGGAAGGGCCCTTAAAGATCATCTAATTCCAAGCCCTCTGTCATGGGCAGGGACACCTTCCACTAGACCAGGCTGCTCAGAGCTCCATCCAACCTGGCCTGACCAACCTAATGGCCTTCAATGGAGTGACTACCAGTGAACAAAGGAAAGGCTACAGATGTCATTTATCTGGAATTCTGTAAAGCCTTTGACATGGTCCCTCACAACATCCTTTTCTCCAAATTGGAAAGAGGTGGATTTGACAGGTGGACTGTTAAAGGGGTAAGAAAGTGGTTGGAATGGTTGCATCTAGAGGGTAATGGTCAATAGCTCAGAGTCCCAGGAGACATCAGTGACAAGTGGTGTCCCTCTGAGGTCCATACTGGCACATGCACTGTTTTATATCCTCATTAGTGACAGACAAAGGGACTGAGTGCACCCTCCGCAAATCTGCCAATGACACCAAGCTGAGTGGTGCAGTTGACAGATCAGAAGGATGGGATGCCACCCAGAGGGACATCGACAAGCTTCATATTCCCTCTTGCATCCATAATATATCGTTATCAATAACAACAAAAATAATAAAACATTTCTAAAAAGGATGTCCATACTAATTTCTCAAGCTTTTCAAGACAGCAAGCTTACTTGGAGTGTTCAGCAGTTTCTTCAGCATGAATTCTTTTTCTCTCATATAATTCATCAGACAAATATTTCATTATTAATTCCTCCAGCAGTTCTGTGATACTGTATTTTCTGCTTGCAAGGTACTGTAAACAATTTTAAAAAATACATTAATATTTCTTTTCACATGTGTTAACAAAAGGCCTGAGAAAATGCAGATTTTATTTAAAAATATGATTTATGACACGTATCATAAAACCCATGAAAAATTACAGCTCTAAAGTTCTTATGTTTCACTGCTTAACACCTAATAATACTCCAATATTTGAAAATTGGATTCCCTGTGTCTGCTCTTAGTGTCTGACACTTTGAGTGTCTAACTCAGTTTGTACTTCTATGCTTACCAAAGACAGAACTGATTTCCTAGGATATACCGCCATACAAGTAAGGATAGTGCAGAAATCACAGAGAGGTTTAACCGAATAGTTACCAAAGTTTACAAATACACAGGATTTAATTACACCAGCAAAGTAGATGGTCACAGAAACATAAAACCTCTAAGACCCTGAGGTAAACCTAATCAACTTGTATTGAAAAAATGTATCTTGAGTGTTTTCATTCTAGCAGCAATCCACAGGCCAAGCAAATCCAAGTTTTTTGGTTCAAGTGAAGCAAAAAAAGTGAAGCAGCCGTTAAAATGATACAGTATTTGTATTTGTGAGCTTTACTGAGAAACAATACCTCTTTCAAGCTCTCCTTACAGAGTGGACACTGTGGAGCATGATCTAAACACCGTTCCAAACAAGCTTTGCAAAAAGTATGTCCACAAGGGGTTGTCACTGGCTCAAAGAATAGCCTGAAACAAAATTATTAGAACTTAGATGCCATGGTCAGTGTGTGTCTTGCTAAAAATGTCAATAATTAATCTCTTTAATTTTAAGACTAGGATACTATAATAAATTAGAGCACAATTAATTCCATGTCTCCTTATGCTACTTTTTCCTCTGTATTGAAGCTTATTTCCATTTACTCATTTATTTTTCTGTTTTCTGATAAATCTGGACACATTCTAACACTCCAATTACCTAAACATTTATCCCAAAACATAAAGATTTTGGTCTTGCTAGAGATGTAGAATACACAAAATTGAGTGATTCTTTGAGAAGCTAAGTTGTTTTAACAGCAGGATTACATACTAGTAACATAACTATTGGTAATTTAGTACACACCATACATTTTATGGCATTTATTCTGAAACCCAAGACAATTCAGTAAGAGCTTTCAAATACAACACCCGCTACATTTACGTAAACATACTGAAGCATTTACATCTCACGGACAAATACGAGGTTCATGGGAAATACTTCTAAGAATTAACCTTTCCAAAGTAATAGTTTTATTGACTGAAAAGACCCTAACACAACCACAAAAGATCCTGTCCTTTTACATTTACCAGTTAACAATGCCAAGTTTAATTTAGAATGTAACTTGATTAAAATAGTCCTACAGTATATAGTGTTTTACCAATAAATATTTAATTGCAGGGATAGAGAAAAGGTGCAATTATTGACTGATACCAGAATTCATAACAACCTACAAGTACCCCAGTTTATACTTGTAACAGATATGTGGCCAAGCATCTAATAGAAATATTGCATCAAGGACAAAATCTTACCTCATACATAGAGAGCACTCAAAATCTGATACATCAATCAAATCACCTGGAATTGTTCCAAAAGCCAGTGTCATGTCCCTTTTTGTACTTTCTAAAGAAAAGCAAAACAATATACTCCTTTTCAAAGAAAGGCACAAGGCAATAAATACTTTAAATTTCAAAGTGAGTGACTGTTTACCTCCTTGCTTTTTGTGTTTGTTTCTTCCATCTTCACATACCACTGTATCCTGTTCTGAAAAGGAAAGCTTTCTTTTTAACAAAGCACTTTTTCCTTGGCCAGAGAGAAGAGGTTCAGAAGACACTCTCTTTAAGCCATCTTCCTTGGCAAGGTCTTTTGTTGAATTAAGAGCATGGGCAGACTGTGCACGATTTAAGCCTCCACTGACAGGCTTCAGTACATCTGATCCTCCTGAACTCTGTAACAGTAAGATGAACTGAACTGTATTTTAAGAGTTACACAAATCTAATTATGTATGATGTGACCATGCAAAGATATATAAGCCAAACTGATACCCACTGTTAGTACATTAGTTAACTACTGAAATTTGTAAGTTGGGACATTACCAATTTAAAAGTCTTCATCTGCTTCAAAGAGAAGAATAATTGTATTTCTCTTTATTTTGAAGTCCCTAATATCAAACTTCAGTACTTTCTAAAACTTTATTCTAGTTCACTCGAGTGAGGAGTTCTAACACTACAAATGAAAATACATTACTCCCAAATCACGATTCTTTTCCTCCAGTTTAGTCAATTAGAGTAGTCAGTATTTACACTGGGAAGTAAGGATGACAAATTAGGGTATCAGTACATCCAATGTTTACATATCAATCAAAGAGAAAAGCTATTCTAGAGTTTTCATTACCTGCTGAGGACAAAGCTGTAAGTTGCAGTAAGACGCAGTCCCCTCAGAACCAAGCATAAAAGGTTTATTTCGAATATGAGGTGAATTCCAAGCAGATTCCTTCAGACTCTCACCTAGCTTCTCTGGTGACAAAACATCACACAATGTCTAGAAAAACCAGCTGAATGTTAATAATAAAGAAAAACATACCTTTGTTATAAAACTATATATACCCAAAATAAGAAGTTAATCTATATTAAGTTATCCTCATAAATAGATCTTTATTTAAGCAGTAACTGAGAAAGGAGAATTGAGAACAAACAGAAACCTATGTAACATTGATACACTGATAAAAATATATCTAGAAATCTCTTCCACTACAAGCTAGTGAGCTCTTCAAACAGTTACACATTATCAATTCAGTATTATGCAATTTTTTCAACATAGATTTTTATTATCAAAGAAAAACTGTTGTGCTCTGGACACAAAAGATTTCAACTTAGAAAATTTAACTTGCTGCCTGCTTTCCAGTTTTCTAGATATTCCTATAGTGACTTCAAAAGCATATGTACTTTTAAACACATATATAAGATGTGTACACTGGCACTAGCTCTTCAATGTGGTATGATTTAAGACATATCTTAAATCTACCACCTGAACCTTTTCTGCATGTGATGAAGAATTTTGGCTGCTCAAAGTCTACCATAATGGGAGCATTATAAAGGAATCAAATCAAAGATGGGAATCCAGTACCATAACTAAAATTACCTTTTCTACTTCTAGCTTGGCTGGAAGAAAGTCCTCATCAAGGGCTAAGCACTGTAGAAACAGCTGTAAGGCATCACCTACAAAGCCAGAGTCTTGCAGCACTTTTCCTTTCCTGAAGTAGACCTGAGAAACAGATACCATGAAGACATTTCCAGAGAGTATGCTAACTGCAGTATTGATCTTACAAGCATTGCAACAGTTAGAATTAGAACCTGCCATGACAAAAAGAACGTAGCTCTTCAACAAACTTCAGCTGTGCAGTGTGGATGATCCATATGCCTTGTCTAACATACATCTGCCCGTGTTTGAAAAGAGACACAAAATAGCCTGCTGTTAGCATTGTTCCAGCTAATTTGTTTTGGCCTATATGAAAGGGTTAAAAATCTGACTAGTGCTTAATTCAAGAAAGGCCTTAGTTTCCCTCTTCTGGAAACCTTTGGAGAGGAAGAAGAGGGTCAAAAACCGCAAATTATTACATAACCTCACACAACAGCTTACAGGATACCCTTTTCCCCTTCTCTTTCATTAAAAGCCTTATGGTTCCAGCCTGCAGGAAAAGAGTGACTACAAACAAAACACTCCATGTGACTATGCTTCCCTTACATACATCTCAATCTACATTCTTAACACAAAACAATGCATTTTAGGAGTCGCTTCCTCCAACTGTATTTTATCCTTGAGCACTAGACAGAAGCTAGGAAAAAAAATCTGTATTTTATTTTCTCTAAAAGAAAAAAAAGGTGGAGGAAAGACTACTGAATTTTGCTGAACTTAGTTGTAACTAGATGGTGTTGGGACTAAGAACTGAATTTTTAAAAGTTGCACTTGCAGTAATATAAATAAAATTGGATAAAACAAACAGTTACCTAATAGAAGTTATTTAAAACAACAATACCTATCTATATATGAAAATTTGGATAATGGGCCAGAAACTAAACTTAAAAAAAGAAAAAAGAGAAAAAATTAGAAAAAATTAGAAAACACACCAAAAAAACCCCACAAACAAAAAAACCCCAATCAAACAAAAAAAATCAAACCAACCAACAAAAAGAAAAAGTTTCAGAGTGCAGCTTGTACAGAATGACTGACAATATGAACAGTAGGATCTGTTCAACAAGACTGTCAGATGAAGGTATGCATCCTCTTTGATGGATATGGGCAGTTTCATTTAGGATATATTCTGAGGAAGGGAAGTATGCTAATCCTCTTATTACAGTTTATTTTCCTACAGAGATTAGGATTGTTATAGGAATCCATCCATCAAACCAAGCTCAGTTAAACAAAGAGAGACTTCTTTCCAAACATACAGAAAAATGTAGACAATACTACCAACACTGAGAGGTGAAAAGCGGGAGCACTTTATGAATTTGCAGTAGCGACCAAACTGCTGAATGCAGGAGAAACCAACGCAGCAGCAGTTATCTCCCCTTGTGTGGAAAGATCTTCCTGCTCCTGCTGTGCTCAGTTTAGACAGTACTACAATTTGCTGTATCTTAAGAGCTCTGAAGAGCACTGACTCTTCCAGCTGCCCGTACTATTTGCAAAGCTCAGTTCTCACTGAGTTTCTTTGGGCTTTTGGAAGAAAAACTTTCCAAGCAAAGTGTCCTTCTGTTAACAAAAATTAACAAATAAACAAGACAAGCCCCAAACCCCAGCTGTTACAGATTACATCACCATAAACTATCCTAACTCTAAGTATTTTTGTCAACCAGCTCTAACCTGTCATACTCATCAGCAGTCTGTCTCATACAAGTTAACTATTTTCAAGGTGCGTTTTAGCTTTTTTCATGTCTTACAAAATAATATTTAAAGTAGCTGACCTAGTTTTTTAAATTGATTCAATTATAACTTAGAATTTGTTAATTTTATAGACAAACATAATATTGAAAAACAACGAATTCATACCAACTTACCTCTGGCCAATTTGGCATTTTAGAAATAACGAAATTTAGCTCTTCTATGGCTGATTTATATTCTTGGAGACCAACATATGACTCAGCTCTGTAAACTCTTAGCATCAAGTCACTGGAATCTGAAGACAGAAATCAGGCAACAATTTTAAAACATCAGAAATTTTTAAATTAGATTTGCTTTCATAGCAATGTTATAATCACAATTTTTTGTACAATACTTCCAAAATTACTGGAGCTCATTCTCCCTCAACCCCTAGTGTTTGGGTAATAGAAGTTGCAGTAATTCCAGGTTCATGTATTTTTAGCTAAGGATCAAATTTTTGATTCTCTAATGTATAGTGCAGTAACAAGAAAATATATTTTCAAATATCCAACAGAGAAGCTTTCTGTACTGTCCTCCTGACTGCTCTGTACTGCTGTGACAACAAAAACTGAGGACTAAGTAGACTTTATACTTACAGCACATCCAATCAAAATCACAGAAATCTGGGAATTCACCATACTTGTATTAAAAATCTAAGCATTACAAAGTTTGCCTGTAAGTTGTTTTTAGAATGCCCAACCTCCTCTGACTATGGCTGGAGATACGGATGCCACTTTCACTGTGGTATCCATCTGGGAAGTACCAGAAGTAGGCTTTATCACTACGTGATAAAAAGAGATAGCAAATACCAGAAAGACTTTAACACCAGCTGGCAGTCCTGTTGATAGGAGTTGCACTAATGGAACTTCTACAACAGGAAAGCAGCAGAATGTGTTCAGTAAGGACAAGTTCTCATGCCCAGTGTACAGCGTTTTGCACTTTCAGTACAGCAACCTCTAAATGGGAAGCAAATCATCTCCACTGCCACTGAAACTATCGTTTTTTAGCATAACTAATTGCAGTTGTTTCTTGGAAAAATGCCAGCATGCTGCTTTGTTACTGAATGTTTTTACAAATACACCTGTTTTCCACTGAATGAGATAAACAAGTCAAATGCTGGTCTACTCTAAAGAACACTAAAATCAAATAGTTCTTGAAGTTTGTTTCAAAAAGGCTTTCTTGGGAGGCAATCATTTCAATTTGATATTCTATCTCAGTCTATTCTAAACGTCTAGTATAAATTTCCAATATCAGCCTGTTTTACATTTAAAAGATGAGCTGGTCAATGTTCCCATATATTTCAACACATTGCTTTGTATTTAGATCCACAATGCTACATGTAAAAGCATCTTAATGGGAAAGAAAGGGTTAAGGAAATCACAGAAGATTTCACAGCTGAAACCAAAGTGTCCTCCTGATTTGTCTTTCAGTTGACAGTTTCCCTTCAAATATAAATATTCCCAAAACTGCTTTGTTTCATTTTTATTTTAGAGATAATAAAATGCTTGTTTTAACAAAAGTCTGGGAAACTGTCTAACTCAAACACTAATTCTGCAAGCAGAACACCCCTGAAGCCGGGTTTCCTGTGGCTTTGTGTTTTGTGGCTGGTATAGCCTAGCAAAGTAAGAGTTCAGATCAAACACTTCAGATAGTTTTTCGTGTGTATTTGACTCTGGTGTCCAGCAGAGTTAGTATCAAACCAAATTCCTTTCTTCAGAGGTAGCAGTAAGTGCAGGTCTTTGTTCTCTGATAACCTGCCTATTTGCACAGAATCAGAGAAAGCTCATCTTTTTCAGACATTGAAGTGTACAATATGACCTGAGGGACACTGAGCCTCCTTTCCTAGGGGAAGAATGAGTAGCTTGAAGATAAAAATGTGAGTTCAAGTCTACAGCAGGTAAACACTTTGTCCATTTCTTTTTCAAAGAGAAATGCATGATTCCAACCAAAGCAGTACAAAAGAAATGGCTAAACCAAGCAGTTTAGCTGGGACCCCAACTCTGCTGCTAAACATACGAACACTGCCACTGAATGATCGATACATATAACAAATTTAGGCTAAATATTTGCAAGATCAAAGGCAGATAATTACAAGCGGTGCTGCTCAGGGCTTAATATTGGGACCAGTCCTTTTAATATCTTCATCAACAATCCGGAGGAGGGGAACAAGTGCACCCTCAGTTCAGTTTGCAGACAACACTAAGTTGGGTGGGAGTGTTGATCTGCTGGAGGGCAGGAAGGCTCTGCAGAGGGATTTGGACAGGCTAGTTCAATGGGTTGAGGCCACTGGTACAACGTTCATCAAGGTAAAGTCCTGGGTCCCGCACCTGGGTCACACCAACCCCAAGCAACACTACAGGCTTCAGGAAGAGTGGCTGGAAAGCTGCCCAGTGGAAAAGGACCTGGGAGTGCTGTTTGACAGATGGCTGAATATAAGCCAGCAGTGTCCCCAGGTGGCCAAGGTCAATGACATCCTGGACTGTATTAGAAACAGCGTGGCCAGCAGGACCAGGGCAGTGATCATACTCAGCCCTGCCGAGAGCACAGCTTGAATCACGATCAGTTTTGGGCTCCTCGCTGCAAGAAAGACAATAAGAAGCTCAAGTGTGCCCAGATAAGGGCAACAAAGCTGGTGAAAGGTCTGGAGCACAAGTCTGAGAAGGAGTTGACTGAGTTTAGCCTGGAGAAAAGGGTGCTGGCGGGGAGGGATAAGGTTATCACTCTTTGCAATGACCTAAAAGGAGGGTGTAGCAAAGTGGAAGCTGGCTGATTTCTTCTCCCAGGTAACAAGTGACAGAATGAGAGGAAACGGCGTTAAGTTGCACTAAGGAAGGTTTAGTTCAGGTATCAGGAAAAATTTCATCACTGAAAGGGTTGTCAAGCATTGGAACAGGTTACCCATCACAGTGATAGAGCCATCATCCCTGGTGTGCGTGTGGTACTTAAGGACAGGGTTTAGTGGTGGCCTTGGCAGCGCTGGGTTAACAGCTGTACTTCATGACCTGAAAGGTCTTTTGCAACCTAGACAATTCTCTTGTTCTGTCTAAATTTTTAAATCCAATTTTGTAACTGTAATTTAATTTCTAGGATTTGTAACCATGAAAAAAAAATTTACAATGTTTCAGCATGTATTTTAATGTTTGCCACCTAAAGAGAGGATGCAAACTAATTTCAAATCGTTGGACCAAGGACTAAACAGAACAGAAAGACAACTCATGCTTGAATTTCAATTTCAGTCGCCAAATATATTGTAAATACAGAAATCCCTCACTTTAGCATATCCAAAGACAAATGATTTTAATCAAAAAAGACACCAAGTACTTGCAGGGTAGAACTGCATGTATTAGTTATTATTACATTAATAGGAAAGTTTACAAGGATATTGTATTTGGTCTGTCTGAGATGGTGTTCATTTCCCCATAGCAGCCATCAGTGCTGTGCTTTGCATTGGTAGCTAGAAGGGTGTTGATAACACACCAATGTTTTGACTACTGCTGAGCACAAAACCCCACTCAATATGCATTCTTGTTTCTTATATTATTTCCAAAGCATCTGCTCCTGGCTAATGTCAGTATAAACTTACCAATAAATGGGCTACCTCTGGTCTGATCCTGCATGCTTTTTATACGGTTCTTAATAATATACTACATTATTCAAAAAAACAGACATACACATCACAACCACTATGCATAAAAACTTTAGGACACAGTACTACAGGGTCCTAATGATCAAGGTTGGAACACACAACCCATAAGAAGATGCTGAGAGAACTGGGCTTATTTAGCAGAAATCAATTCCTGAAGGCATCAGGAGAACACAACAGCTTTTCTGAATCCAAAAGTGGGTAACCTAGAAGACTGTTTACTCAAGCGCACAGTGGAAAAACAAAAGAGACAATGGTTATAAACTGAAACAGACTTGAAACAAGGAAGAAAATTTTCACTATGAGGATAATTAATCTGTGAGCAGGTTGCCCAGAGAGGCTGTGAAATCTTCAGCCTGTAGGTTTTTGTGATCCAGCTGCAGAAAAACTTAAGCAAACAGCTCCCATTTCAGTATTTGTTCTGCTTTGAACGGGAGACTGATTGCTCAACAGACCTCCCGAGGCCCACTCCAGCAGGAATGAGTCTCAGATTCAGACCAAACACAAGCCCATTAGCTGTGTGTTTCAGGGCACTCGATTAAAGGCAAGCAACACTTGTAGTTTAATTCAATAGACTTCCTTTAATTAAACCATTTTCTTTCAACCCCAGCAAGGAATATATTAACCATATGAATGTTAACATTACTCATGTTTTTCAAAAGTCACTTTTGCACCATGGGAAATATGTCTCTTTCAAATGTTTCAAGAAATGTAGAAAAGTTATGAAAAGATACCTTTTGAGTAAAGGTTTAGCATCAATGCCTTATTTAGGACACCAGATTTATGTTTACCACAATTTTTTAACTATCTGTATTAAAAAGATACAGAGGAAGCAGCAGTAAAGAAACACTGAAACAGGACATGAATGATTTTAAACATTAATACATTTCTTAAGCCACATCTTGTCCATCTCTTAAGTTTTTCAAGATTCATGTTCTGAAGGAAGATGGAAAGTGCACCAGCAGCTATTAACTTGTTATTTATTGGCTTGAAACCACCTTCAATTTGTAGTTGTGAGCCCACAGCTCTAAACTCACATTTAATGTATACCTGCACTCTGACTCACAAAGTTCTTTAATAACTTTACTAGAATACATGGAATATTGATAGTTCTCAGGGCTGGAGGCACAGGAATGAACTGTACAATGGATCTTAAACTGAGCTTCTAGTACTTAATTCCAGCATGTGTACTGAACTTGAATAATAAAATTTTAATTAAGCATCACAGCTGGTAACTATTCTGAAATTTTAAATCTATTTTAAAGCCAAAATTAAAGATGTAGATTCACATAAAAAGGAATTAAAATTCTTTCCCCATAGTTATCAAAATAATATTGCTAAACCATAAAAGAAAGATTAACAAAGTGCATAATTAATTTCCTCTTTTATTCTTTAAAAGCACCCTTGAAACATGAAACAGGACTCCTGTAAACATTTGTGAACAGTTTTACCCTGAAGGCCACTGAAATGTCTTTGTGATCTGTATGACTCGATGCTGGACTTAGGGAAGAAGTCTGCATCTTATAGTTCCAAGATTCAAAATAGATCAGACACTTTTTCAGGTCACATCCAATCTATATCCTACACTTAAAAAACACCCTGACGAATAACGTAGAACTGATGGCCAAAACTGAACCTCTTTAAATTAGGTTGCCAAAGAGCATATAAAACAGATCTTCAATTTAATCCCACCTACACTGTGAACAGTTTATTCTGGAACTAGATCTAATGTATCTCCCCAGAACAGATTGAAGGGATTAGACTTATGCAAGCTTTCGGGTTTTTTTTTTCTCTGCTGCAGATAACTGTATAAACATAACACGTTTAATCTGTAAAAATATTAGTTCCTAAATTACTGAACAGAAAAAAACCCAATACAAATCACAAGAGAACCCCCTCAGTTCACCCGGTGTTAAAATCCGTAGTCAAATATAAACAAAAGAATCTTTCACTGGATCCATCTAGGTGTACCAACCGCACAAATTTGACTCCTGCTACAAAGACTAAACTCTGAAAAACTGACGGTATCTCAAGTGTCCATGGTACCAGACACATATATTGCGAGGGATACAGGACAGCCTAAAAGCGTGCCCCTACCTCCCCTCTTTGCACCCTCTCCCAACACTATATAAAAGACCAACCACACCCACCTATGATGTCACTGCCATTACACAACCTGTCCCCCTCCGTGCCTGTCTGCTTATGCAACTGGGCCCGGCCTGCTGGGAATTGTCTTGGTGACACTTAAGACTGAAAATAGGTCTCTTTCTCAGGAAACAAGGTTAAATACACCAACAGAACTTCCCTTGCCCGCGCACAGCGACTACCAGTCACCAAACGAAGCTGAGCCCACAAACTCCTCTATACACAAGTCCCACACAAACAAGCGTGGGGGGGAGCCACCCAGGCACGCGTGTGGGACGGTCCCCCACGCCTCGGAGCGAGTGGGCGCGGGTGTTCCCCACGCGGGGCTGGGCGCCACACCGCGCTCTCCCAGCGGGCAGGTTCCTCGACTCCCCTCAAACTCGGGAAACTTCGGGCGCTCTTTGCCGGCCCGCTTCGATCGCTGCCGGCCCCGCGGCCCGGGAGGATGAGCACAGCGCCCGGTCCGGCCGCGCCGCTCCCGGGGCGCCCCGAGCCCGCCCCGGCCCCGCAGCCCG
>WBMV01007256.1:267710-302425 GCA_013396655.1 Campylorhamphus procurvoides
GGGGTTCTGCAGCCGCCCTGGCCCCGGGGGCTCCCGGCGGGTGCCACGCTCCTCTCGAGCCGCTTAGGCTGGCCCGCTTCCCTTCTTTGTTAGTGTTTTAATGGAGGACACGTAAGATAAAAGTTACGAAGTTGAGGAAAAGCTCCTTGTCCTTAGGTTCCTTTTTTACCCGCCCCGTTCCCGAGCGCTCCCAGCCCTCGCCGGCCGTGCTTGGGAGCCTCGGGCTCTGCGCGGGTGCGGGACCGAGTGGGCTCCGTGGGGAAGCGCCTCCTCTGTCCCGCCCCAAGCAGGCACAGCGGGCAATTAGGCTGTGCAGGTGTATGTCAGCCTCCAATGAAAGCTTGAAGCCTATTGCGTAAGTGCTATGTATTTATAGTTGTTACAATGCCCTTTTTTTTTTCTTAAGTTAGAAGGCTGTCATAAATCCAGACGTTTCAGATAAATATAGCAGTACCTTTAAATTAATTTATGGCCTTATGAAAGGAACAAAGCTATATTTGTCTTTAGCTGTATTCCATCTATGACAGGCTGTCGGATGATGCTGAAGGTTGTTAAGAGATCTAGAGCAAAGATGCCATGACTGGAAACAACTGGACACATCTGGATTTACATCCAGGTGTTTTGTCTGAATTCAACCACTCTAAGCTGCATCCTTTGCCTTTACAGCGTCTTTCAAGTTCCTAAAGTAAAAGATAAAAGATGTCATGGTAATTGAAGTATGAGGAGACTGAATATATTTTAAACATGGATAGGAGACATAGTATCTTAGAGAAATTACTTAAAAATGCAGTGAGTTAGGAAATGACACTGTAAAGGATCAAAGTAAAAGATGTCTATAGTCTGAACTTGAATGGTGGTGGGATGGTGTAAAATGCTTTGAATTATTATGAATGGTTTTAATGGGTTATGGATTCTGGTGTGGACATCTCAAGTGTGAGTTGACCCTCTCACAAAGTATCAGGGACATAGCCAGAGAGTTTGGACAGAAGTAAAACTCTGAAAGAAGTACTGTTAAAGAGAACAATAGCTTATTTTGCATTTCAGATTAGATTACCTATAGAAATAGAGTAGAAAAATAAAACAGGACAAAGTTCAAGGACTTGTGGGACTGGAATTAGGATAGTAAGGTTGTCCTCTGCAGGAATAATTGAAAACCTGCTTCTGCCATTGCCACTTCCAATGATTTCTATAAAAATTCATATGTTTGCATTTACACTGATGATTCAAGCAGTCATGAGTATAATCAGCACAATCAGCTATTTTTCATAATTTCCAGTGTAAAGGAGCAAAATACTCCTGGCTTTGCCAGCCTTGAGGTCTTGGAGCAGAAGAGTTGAAGTTTTTCCCCATAATTTTTCTCTTCAAAATTATTACCGTGAAAGAAGGGGTTTGGAGTAGGATGGATGAATAGATGGGAGTCTGATGTTTTACACTACTCTCACCAGTTGTAGAAATGTCGGGAATCTGAAAGATTATTTAGGGAGAAATCTAACTATATATTCACTTCATCCTTATTCTCTAGACATTCATTTTTATCTCTGTTGGAAATGGTACTGGGCCTGGTAGGACCTTGGTATTACCCAGTGTTGACATTCTGATATCTTTAAGTGACAGTTGATTCTTCAATCTTTGATTTTGGTATATTATTTTATCTTTGGCATATTTAACTGAAGAAAAAGCCACTTAAATTTTCACATCTTTTACTGTGTTACCATCAAATGGGATAGTTATATAAGAGAGCAAAAAAGACGTGCAACTTTTTACTAGATTAGATAACACACAGCTCCACCACCACTCCATTAAAAATAGCATACACAAAAGTCTTCCCCCCCCTTGTAAGGTCAGATAAATGGTACTTTAAAGCAACAAAACCTTGCTACTGCACAGTTCATGTAGGCCATTCTAAGAAAGACTTCAGGGATTGTCCTTTCCCTTCCTGCTGTAGAGCCGTATGGTAGTGCTGCTTATGGAAGTCTTGGTTGTCCTCATTTGGAAAGGTACCTCCAAAATACTGTGCTTTCAGTACAGTGAGGTAGATGTACGTTCCTTTCTTACACTCTTTAAGCTATTGATTGGATGTTTTTCCAAGAACTCCTTGTGTGAGCAAGCAGTGTGTGCAACCCAATTAAACAGGAGATGACAATAAAATAGTGGTTTTGGTTGTGTTTGACACTGCTTTAGGTAAATTACATGCAGTGATTCTCATTTAAATTCTTCAGAAATCAACAGCAGTATAAACAAAATGAAGCTAAACTGACCCAGGCTAAGGGAACAAGCAGTGGACCTAGAAACTAATACCTGCATGCTGAAAATCTGGAGCTGAGCCCCATTTTTACAGTCCCTCAGCATATATCCTAAGGGTCTGGAACACAAGTCTTATGAGGAGCAGCTGTGGGTACCAGAGTTCATCCCAGAGACTGGTCTTTCCAAAAACAGAAGAAATTTAAACAAAACTTATTTAAGAGTTTCTTTTGGCAAAGTCAAGAGTCTTAGCATTTTTATGAAATTTTTTAAATGCAGTGACTTCTGCTGCATAAAGCCAGTTTTTAACTGTCTAAATAAACCACTAATTAACAGTCCAGTGCTCGCTGGGATTTTCCTTCAGTTCAGCATGAAATCTGAATTCTGCTTCATAGCATAATTATATGGCAGTTGCCAGTGGATGAGGGAAAAGGTGTGGATCTGGTCTGCCTAGGCTTTAGCCAAGCCTTTGATACCATTTCCCATGGCATTCTCCTGGAGAAACTGGCTGCTTATGGCTTGAACAGGTGCACTGTTGGCTGAGTTAAAAACGGGCTGAATGGAGTGGTAGTGAATGGAGTTATATCCAGCTGGCAGCCAGTCACTAGTGGTGTTCTCTAGAGCTCAGTGCTGGGACAAGTGCAATTTCATATCTCGATCAATGCTCTGGCAGTCGGGGTCAGTCTCTTCTCCCAAGAAACAAGCAATAGGACAAGTGCAAATGACCTCAAGTTGCCCAAGGGGAGGTGTAGATTGGCTATAAGGAAAACTTTCTTCACTAAAAGGGTGGTCAAGCATTGGAACAGGCTGCCCAGGACAGTGGTGGAGTCACCGTCCCTGAAGGGATTTAAAAGATGTGTGGATGTGCAAATTAGGAACATGGTTTAGTGATGGCCTTGGCAGTGCTGGATTAACAGTTGGACTTGATCTCAAGGGGCTTTTCGAACCTAAATGATTTAATGGTTCTGTGTTCCCTCTACTTGGGACCTCAGGTCCCCATCATCTCAAGAAGAGAGACTTAGCACAGAAAGAGACGCCAGGGCATGCATCCACCTGCTGACATCCCCCTCCCTCTTTTTGCCTCCATAAGGCTTAAAGCCAGAAAGCACATTGGATGTATGGTTTTGCACATGCTAAGTGACAGAAACTATGTCAGTCCTGGCACATATGCAGCAAGGCTAAGGAAAGCTCGAGGTGTCTGGGTCTCAAAGGATGTCCTTAGACTGCGTTTCTGGGAGGCATGATCTGCAGAGGATTGCTCCAGTGTGCTCTACAGGGGGCTTTTCTGAACCAGGGAAACCTCAGGGGAGCATTGAGATGTGCCCCTGCATGGCCTCTCCAGTCCCCTCACTTGCATTGCAGGGGACAAGTTGTTCATCAGAGACAGGAGCTGCAGGATCTTCTCCACTTTTGTCAGCAATGTGATTGGCATTTAGTTTGATCGTCACAGTTTGAAGGGCTAAGTCCTGCTTCAGCAGAAGGAATCCAAGAGGAGAAGAGGGAGGAGGAGTTCTGTCTTTTCCCAGGGACATGTAGCATTTTTGTCAAGATAATTGGCAGTCAGATCACTTGGCCCAGAAAACTAGGCACCTCTCTAGATAAGTCAGGGATAGAGACCTACAGTCCCTGTTTTCATTTCAGTTATAGTTTAGGGGGCGCTCTGCCTGCTTCGTCAAGAGAACCCTGGGGAGCTCGCT
Source organism: Campylorhamphus procurvoides (assembly GCA_013396655.1). Classification (NCBI taxonomy): domain Eukaryota; kingdom Metazoa; phylum Chordata; class Aves; order Passeriformes; family Dendrocolaptidae; genus Campylorhamphus; species Campylorhamphus procurvoides. Next base: position 271,649 of record WBMV01007256.1, read on the forward strand.
CCTGCAGGGTGAGTTTGTACTTGGAGTGATGATACCCCGCACCTGCTGAGTAGGGCAAGTGGGAATGAAGGCTGGGGCTTGCCAGCTGAGTGATGCAGTGCTGGTTGGATCAGAAGTAGTGTGGCCAGCAGGACCAGTGAAGGGATTGTCCTCCTGTACTCAGCACTGGTAAGGTTGCACCTCAAATACTGTGTCCAGTTCCGGTCCCCTCTCAACAAGGAAGTACACTGAGGTGCTGGAGCGTGTCCAGAGAAGAGCAACAGAGCTAGGGAAGGGTCTGGAATGTAAATCATATAAGCAACAGCTGAGGATACTGGAGTTGTTCAGTCTGGAGGAAAGTGGGCTCAAGGGAGAGCTTATCTCTCCCTACAGCTACCTGAAAGAAGATTGTGGTCAGGTGGGGTCAGCCTCTTCTTCCAGGCAACTAGTGACAGAACGAGGGGAAACTGCCTCAAGTTGCAACAGGGGAGGTTTAGGTTGGATACTAGAAAGAATTTCTTCACAGAAAGAGTTGTTAGGCATTGGAACAATGTCTCGGTTCGAGACAATTTGGAGGGTAGCAGAGACCTTGTTCAGAAGTCTCCTCCCTCAGATTCAATATACCTGGTTTCTCCAATACAGACAGAAAGACCAAATATGCCTGGATTTAAGTGAAAAAAAATAGCTCTTTACCAAGAAGAATGCTAATAACAATACTAAAAATACTGGGTTAAACCAGCCAACAAGAAGAAACTTCCCAAGCTCCCCCCACAGGACCAAATCAAGGTAGTGGGTGACTTCCCTCACCCTGGAAAAAACACACATGGCAGCAGGACAGAGACATGGTGGTTGCCCTTCCACGTGGCTCGCCTCCCCCATGCCCAGAAAATGTGGCACGGGCAGTTGGAGGGTCAGCACTGGCAGGAAGTGGCAAATTGCTGGGATTCGATACTTGCAGACACTTGTGTGGCACTGCAATGAGACTGCAGTGCTGGAACAGGGCTGTGAACCCCCCAGGGAACTGGAAGGACCTGAAAGGCACCCCTTGGATCCAGCAGTGAGACTTGGTTGTTGCAGTTTTGGTGTTCATTAGTCAAGGGGGTTGTGGAAGCACCAAGTAGCCAGAAAAGTCCCTTTTGGTGAGGTAAAAAACCCCAATGTGACCTCTGAGTGTGGTCTTTTATTGGGCTTATGCTAGGTGGGAACACCCCCGGTACCTCCGTTGGGATGGGGATTTCTACACTGGATGATGTAATACTGGATCAGGGGACATTTCAGGAGTCTTTGATACTTTCTAAGATGTGACAGCTGCCTGTTAGGTTAGCACAGGTGGATCTAGTATGGCCCATCAGCAGAGATGAATATCTTCAGACGATGTGTGTGATTGTCTTGGTGCTTCCCCGGAAGGGAGTTACCTGCAGTGTGTCATTTGTGTAAGGACAAAGAAACACTACCCCAGCTAGAAGGATTTGCCTCTTTCCTTGACTTGTTCAACACTACGTTTGTAGCCTGAGGTGACAGGTGGTGGAATGTTTCAGTCATTAATCACTAGCAGTTCAATCTCCTTAAAGAAGGCAAAATACCAAAAAGCCAAAAAAGATATTTTTGGAGAAAGGAAAAGGTGTGTACCAGAATTTTTGTGTAAGCCAGGACAAACAGGCTTCCCAGGAAGGTGGTGGAATCACCATCCTCGGAGATATTTAAAAGACGTGTGGACATGGCACTTTGTGTTATTTACTGGGCATGGTGGTGTGAAGTCAGAGGTTGAACTTTATCTTGTAGGTCTTTTCCAACCTTTATGATTCTATGAATAAATACAAAGGTAAGATACTTCCTAGCTGCTGCAGAGATGCATACTGCTAGTGGTAAATGGAAAGCTTAAGTCCCTATTTCTCCTTTCTGCTCCACTATATTACTCCTGGCCTTTACTGCAGTTTTCATATCTGGAGGGCTTACTAAACTATCTAAACTTTGAAACATATTTGAAATAGAATTTGTTCCTTTAAACTTATAGAAATACGTCTCTTTATGCATCTCACCTGGTCTCAAGTAAGAAAGTGCTGTCAATAAACAGGAGAAAAATGTCAGACAGGAAGAAACAGATCTGCTTCATTACTGGGATAATAGAAATGAAAAAAGTGTAGTTTTGCAAGTGCCAAAGCATATATATCTGTTGAGAAAAATTATTGCTAGATCCTGAGAGATTATTAATGGGAAATAATAGAAGAGAAAGAGCTATAAGAAAGCTGATATGATCCAACTTTTTTTTTTTTTTTTTACTGTTGAGATGAGGAATTATTCATTCTGCTATGCATGACTGGGGCGAACTGTCAGTAAGCACACAATGCACAGTTCTGATCAAGTTATTTGTAAAAAAAGAGGAAGCATAACTGTAACAGAATCAAGAAAAAGATAATTTGGAACATAAGATTTATGGTACAAAAAGAATTGGAGAGATATTCATTTGCTGCCCCACTGTCTTACCAAAATGAGGATGGAGAGGGAACATGATTGCTCTTTCTAAGTGATCTATAAGGACAGATAAGAAGTGACACATGAGAAAAAAGTTAATGACAAAAAGAAATTTAGATTAGAGATTAGGAAAAGGCTTCTTAGAATCTGACGTGAGATTATGAGATGGTTTCTGAGAAGCAGTGGGAGGATTTGCATGCTGTGAAACTGTGCTTGATGCCAGGACAGGGATTACCTGACACGCTAGGCTGTTACAGCAAGGGACTGGATTCAGTCTGAAGAACAGAAGAAAGTTAGTCAGTAGGAAGAAGTTAGTATAAGAAGTTAGTAAAGAGAAGAATAGTTAACAAACTGCTATCTAAACTTTTCAACTCTTCAGTCCACCACTTAGTCTCAGCTGTTATTACACAGTGAATATGAGACACAGTGTGTCTCATTTCAGCAAGGCAATAAAGGAACTAATGCAAGGTCTTAAGGGCCACAATCAAATCAGGTTCTTGGAAAAAGTACAAACTCACTTTGGGAAGAAGCCTTCAGAGAAGTGTGAGGGAAGGAGAGGGAATCTCTCTCATTAAAAGGCAACAGGAAAAAGGCATCTACCTAACCCTGTGCCCAGGTTAGGATACGCAACACACTAGCAGAATTCACAGGGAAGGCAGCTGTTGTCAGTGCAGCAAAATATCCATAGCCATTTTCTGTGTAGCAAAGAGACATGTTTCCCACTACTTCTGTGGTTGCAAAAATGAGATGGGGAGAGAAAGCAGCAAAATCCAAGTTTAGCCGGCGTGAGCCTTCTCTGCTGACACTCAACAGAAGAAGTGCCTATGGCTTCTGCCCTGTCCTCTGAAAGCAATGCTAGCATCCCTGCAGAAGGGGCTGCTCAGAGTCCTATGCATAGGACTAGGGATTTCCCAGAGATTATGACTATTTAACTCATTATTCTTTAGCTTTTCACACCTAAATGACTGTTCTGGCATTCTCAGTCCTTTAGATGAATTGAGCATGTTTCACCTCACGTAGATCCAGTGAAGGACAGAACAGGCCATGCTTAAAATTTGGTGATGTCTTTAAATGAGAAAAGATTGGTTGAGTTTAAGTTAAATCCTCTCATGGAAGATCAGCTTGTTACTACTGATAAAATTTTTCTCAATACCATTTTATTGTTTTTTTAAAAATCCATACACAAGAAGAGTACAAAACCCCAAAATAAACAGCCTGGTGAAAATGACTATGCCAAGTGCTTTTCTGACACTTTTTAACTTCATTCTAATAATAATTTTTGTAATTGTTTCAGAGTGAAAAGGAGCATAACCTACAAATGGTTTATGCATATTCATGTCTTCCACGTGTTAACTGCTGGGGAATGTCCTCAGATTTCTTCACATTATAAATTTTCACTTATTTACCATGCCACTTGGTGACTGAGGTAGCATATGTGAAATGAATTGGCAGTTTCTATTACAGCTAGTTGAAATTTTCCAATGAAACACTTTTTCAAATTGAAAAAGGAAAAAAAAATCACCGCTACCCATTAATCAGAATGGCAGTGCTTTGTAGGATAGTATTTTTTAAGATAATCTGTCAAAACATAGATAGGTTTTTATGAGAAGCATTTGCCAAATAGCTAGGAAGATAGCATGGGTGATTTCTGGGTGTTCCAGAATAGCACCACCATGGGAGTAGTCCCCACATGGCTCTAATCTGGTAAAATCCCTGCTGTGGAACAAGAAACTGACTTTGAGAATTCTCTTGTCAAAGGTCACCTCCTGGCTCCACAGCAATAGCCTCCTGACATTTGTCTGTAGCTGGAGTCAAAAAACTTCCAAATTCTTAATGAATCAGCAGCCAGGACCAGCTCTGGCTTCCAAGCCTCCTCAAGTGAAACATGATATGCAAAATTAATAATTATATATATGTGTTTTTAGAGAAAAACAAGCTTTTCTTGAGAACCTACAGTATTTTCCAACTTCTAAAAGCAGATCTAGTTAGAAAAATCTTTTTTCTTTTTCATTCATGAAAAAAAATATTTTGCCTGAGCTTTATCATATTTATTTTGTCCCAAAATAGTTAAAAATCATTAAAATTCATGTTTGACATTTGAGTCACTTCAGCCCTGCCTAAGAAATAATGCTCAGCACCAACTTGGTTTTGTTTTGTTTCAGTTTGTTCTCTGTTGCTTAGTAGACTTTTGGGGCTTTGGTGAGAGTGTTTCGGCAGACAGATTTTTAAATGGAAAAATGCCCAACACCACCACAGTAAAACAAACACTAATCTTTGTTTGTGCAACATGGTGTTCAGCAGAAGTTGGCTGTGAATAATTTTTTTTTTTAGGTATGAGAGGCACAAAGCTGCATTTGCAGCTTGGTCTCAAAAGTTAGTTAAGGTGAGCTGAACAAAGCTGGACTGCTACCACTGTCTTTAGCATTTCTGCACAACACGGCAGGGTGGATTTTCCAAAGGCTCTTAATTCCCTTTGAGAAAATTGGAGCTATGTTTTCTCAGTACTTTTAGAGAAAGGTCTATAGTTATTTAATGACACTTAGTAATTATGCATGCACTAGGGAGTATAAGAAAAAATTACCACACATAGGATAAATAGTTAACTACATGCTGGAAAGATAAAGATCTCATTAAAATAAAAAGGGAGGCAAAACATAATAGGATCTAAAATACTTAAGGAGGTGAAGACAGAGAGAGAGTTTATTGGCTTGATCCAATAAAGGACTTAAATACCTAAAGCAGGATTTAGGGAGAATTCAGGTGCCTAAGTCAAAAAATGCAATGACAGCTCACAGAGCTGCTGCCCAGCACAGTAGCGCCTGGATTCACAAGGCTCGTACTGTGATTCTAATTTGTATCTTTAGAGGGTCTTGGATTTTACTTGTGTGCACTGTCAGTGTGCAGCAGCTAGAGCAGTTTAGCACCTATTTCCCATTCAGACATTTACCATCCTCAGTTGAAATGTCCAAGGAGTCTATTTTGTCAGTGTTCTCAGGCTACACCAGGAACTCTCCTATTCAGAGATTCTTGGTTTGGTGGAGTTGCTTGCTTTTAACATGAGGGATGGAGAAACTGAGTAACATTTTATTTAACACCCTGTTAGATTACTGATACAAGAGTTGGAAGATTGTTTGTTTCTTTCTGCGAGTGTTCAAACCCATCACCTCCCTCTAAGAATGTTTTTTTAAAAGTGACTGGATGAGTTTAAATAGTCTTGGGAGCATGAATTAGAGATGAGGATCTGTCACTCCCTGCTAAATGCCCGATTCCTTGGGCTAATTCCTGTACATAATTTCTGTTCCTACAGAGGACAGAATTCTTTGCTTCACAGTGGCACAATTTTAGCAGAACGGTCTTTGTTTTCAATCGCCCTGTCTCTTGTTGGGTAGGATCACTTTTCTGCCATATGTTGATTTGAATCTTTGTTGTTTAATGGGGATACACAGCAACAATAGATTGCTGTATGGGAGGCATTTGTTTTCTCACTTTTTCTGCTATCCTGGCTGTGATTTAACAGAATATTGCAAGCCCTGCTGCTTTTTTTTTTTTTAATAGAATGGTAATTGGATTCTACAGTTAAGAGGACTCTAGGCTGTGAATATTAAGCACATGGTGGTGTCTATGTTGTGACCTGAGTTAAGTTTCTAAGGAGTTGCAATAATGCTGCTGCATTTCTGCAGTTTAGAGTCTGGCGATTACACTTCGAAACTGTGGAAATACATTGACTATCCTGGAAACATCAGTGAGTGGAGTCACTCATTTCCCTGTTTTCGTGTTCATTGTATTTTTTCTTTTCCCATATGTGATGATACGTGGTTGTGCATTCCAAAATATAGCTGAATGTTTCTACACGTGCAGGGCAACAAACTTAAAAATGTAATCAAGAAGGTTTTATTTTTTTTCAGTCTAAAAAAAGTAATGTAGCTCCAGATATGACATGAGTCATATTTGCCTTCTCTTTGAGAAGAGAAACTTTGGACTGATTGGACTCTTTCCTTCAGCCAATGTTGCCTGGTAAGACAGTTGCGTATAATCCAGATCTGTAAAATAGCTAAATATTCAGTGGAATATATGCTCCTATTAATATTAGTTGTAATTAGTCAAATGTGCACTTACAGTGTGAAGTAGTAAATTTAAAGAGATAAAGTGCAGGAGCTCTTAGTGAGGACTGTAACTGAGTAATGAACAAAAATCATAATAATAGTGAAGGAAGTAATAAAAATTCTTCAATTAAAGAAGACTTTTTTAATAAAAACTGCTCACTAAGAAAGTGTGTAAAAAGCAAATAGCTTATCAGGATGTTTTTCTTCAGCTGAAAGTTGCATATACTACATTCTTTTTCTGTGTGTTAATGTAGTTACATTAAAGAAAACGTGCAAGCTGAATGTTTTAAAAATAATGTATAGCAAAAGAAAAGGTAATGATTTGGGTATATGTTCTGTGTTCTTGTTCTAATTTGGTTTTTAAAGAACAATTTGTCTTAGTCTCTGTTTGTGTATTCTCTTGTATTTTATAATGTATTACCTGAGAGAATATATATATTCCGTAATATATCCCTTGCTGTCAAGTTGAATGTTTTTCATCTACTTATGATCACCCTCTGTGATAAATTATATTGAGATATATTTGATTTTGGATATAGTTTGCCAAATAAGAGCAATCTCTTAATTTATAGTAGTTACTGTTTTTCTTTCTTATACAAATAAAAAAAGAAAAATTACAGTCATTACATCATATGTGCATTACAAGTATGCCTGTATTGTAAACCCAAATCTTAAATCCAGGGAGAAGGAAGGAAAAAAGCTTATTATGTTTAAGATCTAGCCTCTTGAAAAAACCTTTAATTTCTGTGTTGTCAATAATAAATGTAGAATTAAATTCATAGTTTCAGTCAATTAAAATACACTTTAAGAAATACATGTAGAAATCAGAAAATACTTGGCAGTCTACTTATAATGGTAAGTGAGAGAAAATGCCCCTTATTTGTTACTACAGGACTGGACTTCAGGCTAGAATAGGGTGTCATACTATGAACCATGATTGTCAAGTACCTTTGCCTACAACCAGATAGTGCACATCAGTGTTGCTAGTACTAGATAAATCACTGAGTTTCTAGATAATGATAAAATTGTTATAATACTTTTAAAATTCAAAAGGAGTTGTTAAAGTTACAAAACTCGGGTTTACTTATTTTTCTTAGATTGGTTCTTTGGGATCAGAGGAGCAACTTCTCCTTGTCGTAGGTATTTCTTCTTCTTAGGGTTCCATACAGTTTGCATGTATACCCACTTTTTCCTTATCTAATGGGTCTCCTTCCTTCAGTGGTTTTAGAGCGCTTGGCAAATATTTCATGGCAATGACAGTAGGCAATACATGTTTTTTGGGGTTTTTTTCCCAAACTATGAATAGTACTCTTTACTAAATGTAGTGTTATGTAGAGAACATCTGAGCCAGACATGCTGGATCTGTTTCACGTTTGCATTTTGCTGTGCTGGTATTGGTAGACCACGTGAGAGGCCCACCTTACACCCAGTTCATGCTTGCCTTTCACTGAAATGCTGAAAACCTGACAAACTGTTGCCATCGTTTTTCTTTGTGACACACTGCAGAGCCTTCTTGTTACAAAGTACTTGGTTTGTGTCCCGGGGCTCTCAACTGTGAATATTTGATGTATGGTTCACTGTGTCAATTTCATGGCTCCGGTAATATTTCATCCTTCTGCTGGTACTGCTTTAATATCTCAATGCCTGGCCATAAATCTAAGCTAAAAGTTAACTATGTAGACTAGAAGTAAAATTTATTATTAATTGTAGAATTAGAAGGTGCAACATGTTTTTCATTGTTCTTTTTAAACATTTGGGGTTTTAAGCATTAGAATGGGCTGCCCAAGGAGGTGGTAGAGTCATCATCCCTGGAAGTGTTCAAGAAATGATTGTATGTGGCACTTAGTGCTATGGTCTAGTTGATAAGGTGGTGATCAGTCAAAGGTTGGACTCAATGATCTCAGAGGTCTGTCTCAACCTAAATGATTCTGTAATTTATTTTTTTAAAAAATGTTCTTAGGTGTTCTTTTTCTTGGTACCTGGATGACCTTAATAAAATTGATCAGTGGAAAACTCTGGTGTTTATAGAACTAATGCCTAGGGGTAACAGTCTCTCAGAATTTTTGAGTTCTGCAACATCATTAACAAAATTAATGTTAGGTCAGTAATTGATTCCATGCTTAAAAGCAGGTTATAATGATTGTAGAGCTGAGTCATATCTTAGACATAGGAACTAAGTAAACTGTTATGGTTAAGTAAACAATAATACATCAGAGTGAAAGATTTCTATATATAATTTATAATATAGTAATAAGCTATATGCTGATACATTACAGCATAGCAAAGTCTGCCTGTCAAGAAAGAGGAACCAAGAAGGCATCAGCCTCCAGTTTCATTTATCCAGATGTCTTTCTCACTGAAAAAGACTTACATTGTAAGAGAAATACCGGATATTTGTAGAGGGAAATTTAGGTAGAATAAGTAATTATTAGGAAGGAGAAAGCAAAAGGGAAGGTAGGTAATGTACATTTTCCAAACACATGTAGAGTGTGTGAGCTTCCCTCCAAAACAGCTTTAATGTCTTTAGTATTACCTGTGCTTGCTTGTAGTCCTGCTTTAGCCCATATTGTAAACTGTCAGCACTGCCCTATCAAAATGTACATACTGCTCTGGCAAGACATTGCTATTTCCCCTGCAGCGGAGACACTGTCTTGTAGTTCCACTCCTTGGCTCTTGGAGTTAGGATCTGACCCCACAAAAAAAGTCTGTGAAGATGCCCAAGGGCAATTAAAAATTAATTATGAAGCAAATTCATGATGCTTGTTAAAAGTTCTTGTGTTATCATGAAAGGTGTTAAGTAGTGCTGAATGAAATTAGGAGGGTTTTTTCCTAAGGCAGCATTTAATTTCTGTTTTTCTTTCATTCCAAAAAGAACAAAAGCTATTTTTTTAAAAATTTTTGCCCACTTGGTCAAGATACACATAGACACACAAACACACATCCCTAAAATTGGAATTATTTTGACTTATTTAGAAACAGCTGACATAACATGCTTTATTTCATATAAATTGAACTCTCAGCATTTTCCATTTTAGGTTGGTAGCACATGGTAATTTTAGAGGGACTTGATGTGGCTCTTCTGCTGTACGAGCTTGATTCTCTGGCCAGAATGTCCTTCTCATATTGCAGAAGAAAATTCACATATCTCCAGGCAGATGTTTTCCTGCAGGCTTGACCCTTAAAAGCAAGGAAGTTTGAATTTCTGCTTAACTTGGTAAATCTGCTGAGTTGGAGTCATATTTATTCAGCATTTAATAAACTAGTTGGGAAGAATGCTTCAGGTGATACGGAGAAAACAAAATATCATAGTTGAAATTATGTTTAGTTTTCCCATTAGAAAATTGGCAGTTAACAACTGCATTATTTGTAAAAATAGTCTTTGAAGGAAGAGACTGAAGTCAGCTTTATTTGCACAAAACTAATGATCTAAGATTGTAAGCAATTTTCTGAGTACTTCCTGTCATACCTAGTGCATCCCAGAAGAAACATACATTTGAATGCAAAAGAATTGCACTTCTAGGAAAGTGAAGTTAAAGACAAAATTAGAGATTGTTGCCAATCTTTCAAGTAATTATTTAGTATGATAAGTTTGGCAGTGAAGCTTTAAAAACTGCGTTTGGTATTGAGGTGATTCAGTTTTCAGTGGAACAGTGTAGTTGCTAAACAGCAAAAAGAATAAACTATTTTTAGTAACAGAGCAACAGATTAATTTTTTAACTGCTTTCATTCTATAATACATAACTGTTTCATTTAGGCAGGAATTTTACTAAATAACTGCACCTTCATAGTTAATTTCTTTTGGTTTGTCATCAGAGTTTGAATTTCATGAGTAACATGGAACAGTTTCCATATTTTGATCTGCATAGTCCTCATGGAAGGCAGCTGAGTTCTGGCTCACTGAAGCTTCGACTGTATTAGAGATTGTGGGTATTAGGCAGGAATATGGACTTCCTTATGTTCACACAGAGAAAGTATTACTGCAGCTGTACTTGTTTTTAAGTGACTGTTTTTGTCCTTACATGCTCGATCTGCTGAGGAATACACTCAGTGCCGGTAGCTGGGTGTGCAGCTGCAGCAGGGTGAGCTCTGGGTGGGGGGAGCCCAAGGCAAGAGGTCCTAAACTGCTGACCCTTTGCATAGCAAAGGGCTTGGGGACCTGTGGCCCAGCCAGTGGACTGGACAGTCACAGACATGGCAGGAGCCGAGGGCTCGACTGGATGACTCCAGACTATCTCCCATTTAGACTGTGGGGGTATAAAAGCCCAGGGTTTCCTTTGTTTGGGGCCCCTCCTTGGAGGCACCTGCTTGAGTTGTTATTTTGTTGTTGTGCCATGATTAAAATATTTCAGGGATCCAGAGGTCTGAGATTCTGTGATGGCAAAAACCTGGGATCAAGCTGATAAGGAAATTTGGTCAGAACATGTGAGTGTGGGGTGTGTAGCTATGAAGGCACCTCGGTCCTAGCTCAGCTGGTGGAAGTGTAGAGTGGCTCGTGGATGGTCAGATGAGAAAGTTTCCTTAATGCATCCTTTGGTGGCTTCTGGTTGTGTTGTGTCAGAGCAGAATGGGACAAGCCGGCCATAAAGTCCCTCTGCATTTGCACTGTTTTGTGGCTTTTGCTCTCATCTTACCTCAACTGTTGTATCTGCACAAGTTCCAGGACAATGAAATGCTCAGTATAGCCACGAACTACCAGCTAGTTTTGCGCTTGAGACATTTCCACTGAAGTCTGCCTTTGGACACAGGCAAAGGAAGCAGATGCCAGTGGCTGCTGGGAGCAGTCACTTTCTGTTCCACCTCTGCCAGAGGTGCAGCACTGTGTACAGCCAGTGGTACCGTCCTCTTGCTGCTTTGCTGATGGTGTTGAGGGAGGAAAAGTGTTGGAAAGCACAAAACAGTGGTTGCTCCAGAGTTGTCAGTGGCTCTCCCCAACCATTAATTTCACGCTCTCCTTCTTTTCCTCCTACTTGATGGATCATGCAGCTACAAAAGTAAAATTTGTTTTTTAAGAATTTTCTCTGACTTTCTAGGCACAGCCTGTTTCATCGCTCACTCTCCACCCCTTTTGTATGACAAGCCCTTTCTGGTTTCTGGAACCTCAGACAGTATAGAAGTGTTATGAGATATATGCTTTTTAGGGAAAAGCTTCTTGCAGGAGTGATAGTAGGAAGTGCTTATGTAAGGAGTATGGTGGGATTTAAAATTTGTTTTGACAAACTATTGACAGTGAATTATGTTCTGAGTGATCTTTGTACAGCTGAAATGGAGTTATGCTCATGATTTTGCAACAAATACTCGGCCAATATATGCACAAGGTGACACCACTGAAATAACTTACAGAACAGGAGGCAATGAGCACAAACTGAAATAAAAATAAGAAAAATGTGTTTTACTTTGAGGGTGGTCAAACTGTGGAACAGGCTGTCCAGAGTGCTTCTGGAATCTTCATCCTTGGAAATATTAAAAACCTAAGCAAATATGGCCTGGACAACCTGCTGTAGCTAACTCTTCTTCATCACAGGGTAGACCAAAGACCTCCAGCAGTCCCTTCCAGTCTCAACCAATCTGTTATTCTGTTGTTGTAAGGAAAGCACACAGTAATTCCTTTTTGAAGTGGTAATTCCCTGAAGTGTTGTTCTGACTTACTGCAATTTGTGGTTTAGATTCTTCTTAATACATTCTGCTGTCACTTTAGGACATACAATTATTAAAAAGGATCTAAGAGTAAATTACACCTGCAAAAAAACAGACACCAAAATCATCGGTGTCTAATAGTTCCAGTAAATAATAGTTCCAGTTGTATAGTCACATAGTTGTGAAGTCTGCAGTTAAAACTTCCATTGACTTCATGGGGCTAAGGATTTTATTTGTCACTTTTTATATAAAATATAAAATACAAAGTAAAGCAAAGTGAGAAAGTTAGTTATATATTTAAACTTTCTATAAAACCAAAATATCTGATAATAGTGAGTTCAAGTTACTTCTGTCTCCAAACATCAAGCAGCTATCTCTGGTCTGCTCTTTGCACAGTGTCCTAATTGCAGTGCACCAGCCATGTGCATTACTTGCTGGCATGAATGGTCTGGCTGCTTGGTAAAAGGGAAGAGCTGGAAAGCTTCATTATTCTGTAGAAAGGCTTTTAAATGTGTAGAAGCAGCCTGGGAGTGCCCAGTTGAGGAATGGCCCTTGTACATTACAAGCCATACTTTGTACTTTGCTGTACAAAGGAATCTCTTGATTTCTGATGTTTGAGAATGGAAAATAATATTCTCCTGTTTCATAAATGAAACTGTTTGTCTGCAAAGCAAGCATATAAGTAATAGAATAAACATATTTTCTCTCTAAAGGGATAGTTTCAGGAAAAGAGGATTAAAATTCTTGGAAAATCAGCAAGGCAGCTACAAGTGTCAGGTGATTATATGGTCTTATGTAAGTGCAGTGTTTGATGTCTAGCCAAGTATTTCTAAAACTTATAGGGCAACTTTTGTTCACATTTAGGCAAGCATAAAGCTGAAAGCATTTAAACACTCAGAGAACAGTGTTTGCTCCTATGTTAGAGGTTTTTTTTGAAAAGAAATAAAAAGTCAGTATTAGAGTTTTTTTACTACAGACAATTCCTGAAAGGCATGATGTGGTTAAAACAGGGTCTTGTGCATGTCATTCCTGCCTTTCTTCTATATCTCCTATACTGTATGGGTAGAGCAATTTTCTGGCTCCATTTCTGGTTTAACCATAGCATATCAGTTTTTATATATCTGATATTGAAACAGTATAGTCTGTGTGGTGGCAGGTGAGGTTGGTAGGTACATTACCTATTTGCTGTACAGCAGTATATTAAGACAATTTTGTTATTGTTTTTCCTTCATCAAAAAAAGCCTAGTTGGAACTAATTGAGAGAAAGTGTTTTGAGGGTGGGTTTTTAAAAAACTTACTTCTGTTTAGTGTAGTAGTACATGTGGTGATAAACTGCTTCTGAAGTGAACCTGTCTTAAATAAGTCATCTGTTTGTATTGTTTGGCAGACTTTTTTAGAGTGTAATAGTCTTCAAAGTCTTTTTTTTTTCCTGGTATAGTATTCAGAATGCAAACTGCGCTCCATAATGCTATTTTTCTTGTACATCTACTCTTTCTTTATGTCATGGTTAATTTTTGTATAGTTTATATTCCATCCCTTTTTCACTTCAGGTTTGATTTATCTTTAAGCTTGTGGAGAGACATTGAATAATTCTTTTTGACTCTTGCAGATCTTCAGGTATTTAGAATTATAAAAGGAAGATCTTACATTGGTAGAACATTGCTTGAAGTGCTGAAGATGATGGGCTAAATCTGGTGAGTACTAATTAAGTAGAATTTGTCAGTCTGTCAATCAGTCAGTCTTCCAGATTTTCCTAATCTCATACTGAACATACACCAAGCAAGAGAGTAGATACAGTAAATTCAAGAAATTATCCTTCTTTCGAAAGAGATTTATGAACTGATGTTCAAACAGAAGTATAAAATGTTTTCAGATGACAACAGCATGAAAGATGTCAGAGAGGTCTCAGGAAAGGAAGTCAGAATAGACGAGAATGCTTTGGAAATGTGTTAGCTTTTACTGAAAGTGTGAATTTGGACATCGGAGAAGTCCTGGAATGCCTGCCAGGCTGTGTTCTCTGTCTCCACAGGGCTTTTAGCACTGTAGTTGCCCACCAGGCAGCATCAGATGAATCATGGAAAGCAAACATGACAACTTAACTTGAGAGATAGAGAATATAGAATATGAACAATCCAACCACCATCTGTATGTTTTTCTGCTGAATGGCATTATCATATCTTTTTGTGCCAAATGAGTAAACTGTTTTCACCACACAAATACTGTCTATTCCACACATATGACATGCTAACTACAAAGCATGAATTTCAGGGTATTGTTTTCAATGTGAGTTCCCTCTGCCCGCCGGAATCCTATCCAACAAATTCTGGTTAGAAAACTAGTGCCAAAAGAAGTGTAGGTCTGTGATGAATGTTAGGTCATCAAAACTCTACAGTTTTCCAGGAACTTGTAAAATGCAACTGCATTCATCACTCTCATATTAGCAAGTACCTATTAGCAGCCATTTCACTCAGTTACAGAGAGATGTACAAACTGAAAATGTATAACTAAGAAAAGAATAATGGGAACCAGGAGGCTGGTATGCAAGAGCATGTCAGTAAAGAATTGGAAGAAAATAAAAAGAAGAATTAAGATATTGAGGTATTTTCTAGTGTTTTGCAGGCACCTTCCAGTACATCTAACCTGGTTTCAGTAAGGAAAATAAAGCTGTTGGTTTACTGTCTATTTAAGTAATATAAATATGTATTCTGTACTTGTAAAAGAACTCTTTTTAGTCCATTCCTAATATTTATGAAACAAACCTTTTTCCCTAATAAAATAGTTATCATAGCTAAACTATCTTTTGAATAAGGTTTTCATATTACCAAAGCCTAGAGATCTGTATTCTCAAAAAGAATTCATTAGCTCAAATGTAGCAAGTTTTAAGATCTTAAGTTTTGGCTCATTGAGTGGTGTTTCTTTGTGCAGTCTGTCTTACATATAATAAAGCCTACTCACAGATTTCCCAAAGCCTCTGTGCAAATCCACAATTTCTGGCAGCTCATGTTTATTCAATGATAACGTGCTTTCAGTGGAATAATGCCAGTAATGGACCGATGGCTGCTCGAGCAAGGCTCTGTAGAAAGAGGAAGGTAATAGAAAAACTTCAACTTTTCATATTGATTAGACGAAACTAGTTTACAGCAACAGAATATAAATACAATCAGACTTGACATTTTAAGATGAGTATATAAGGGAAACAGTGCAATGTGTTTGCCAGGTGTGCTTCTTGGTCATGGTGCTATTTGGTGCTTCTCACACAGCACTATTTAGCACTAAATGCTTTAAAAACCAGAGAGTATCAAATGGTGTTAGCACTGATAAATGCAACATTTCAAAATACTGCCATTAAAGAGCAATAAAGTATTACCAGGAAGAATACCTTCATTACACCACTTTCAGGAGTAGTGCAAAAGGACTTTCTGTAACTGTGTTTGTATGGCCTCAGTCTTTGAAGACACAGCTAGGCTTTGACTGTGCTTGTAACAGTACATATTGCCAACTCCTATAGTTGGGTATGTGATCAGCTGTTTAACTCTGGGAAAAATAAATAAAACAAGAAGATTACAAGATGTAAATTTAAAGTGTAGAAAACATTTTAGTAACTTGAAATGAAATCAAATTTGGAATAATTAATTTTTAAAATAAATAAAGCTAACAAAGAATTTTTTACTATCTCAAACTCATAATGCAGTGATTTGTGTCTTGAAGGGAACAGGCTTTTTTAAAGCATTTCCTGATACTATTTGCCAAACTCTGTTAAATGATTTACCAAATGGTTTCAGGGCTCAGTTCTTCAGTGTTAATAAATCACTCTTTCATCTGGAATGGAATTACCAAGAAAATTATTTCTCTTGATATTTTCTTGGAAACAGTAATAGTTTTTTGTGTCTCATGATATTTGAATTCCATGATGTTTATTTAAATGTGTTTAATTGTTTTGAACATCTTTAATAATTTCCACATAATTTCTTTGTCTTTCACAAGAACCTCTAATATTACAAGTAGCAGTTCTCTTTCTCTGTGTTGTTCTTTGCCATATTAATTACCTCATTGTGTCTCCCTTGCCATGGGGCAATCAAATTTTTCTTTCAAATTGTGCAATTTAAAAAAAATAAGTAAAATAAACTGGGATCCATTTGTTCAAGCCTTTATTCACTCTTTCAAACCAGAACACATAATGATGTGCCCTAAACTTGCATTCTTTTTCCCCCCAGATACATCAGGTAGTCCTGTAGAAGATAATACTTTTTCCACAAAGCTGGCCTTACTTTCCTGTTGAGTGATCTGCATTCACCAAGGCTATGGTATGGCTGAAGGAGGAATGTGTCTAAAAGAACTAGTGATTCTATAAAGAGTTGATTCTGATTCTTCATTAAACCTGGGAGATGAGTGGGACCTCACATCCAGGAACTCTGTGCTATAAAGTCATGGAAGAGAGAATGGTCTTTGGGTCTTGCAGACCCCCTCCCTGCAATAGAACACTCTGCTTTACAGTGAGTAATTTGGCTTTTGAGCTTTAAATGACCCAGGATGAGAGTTGCAACTGTATTCCTTTAGAAACTGTCCCTTAGTAGAAGTTCAAACATGAGAAACTTTTTCCTGTTGTTCAGACTAAGGATTATCTACCTTATTTTTATTGACTTTTTCCTTTTTTTTTTTCCCTGCCTACAATTCTAGATGTTATATCTGCAAACATGTATGACCCTGCTGTTTGCTGCTTAGGTAGCTATGTTCTGACACTACGTTTGATGTCCAAAAAAGTCAAAGGAAAAAGTGTATTTCATTAGTTATTCTGGTTTTGCAAGTTATTTTCTGAAATATCTTTTGGTGAAAATCCTTTTGAAACAGCATCTTTTTGTAAGGTATAAGATGCAGTAATAAGAATTCATATTTTTAGTTGTAACTTATCCAAAATACCTACTGTGTTGTTGACTGAGAATAGCTTTGAGATTAGAAGAACTGGATCTCAGCCATGATACTTGAATAAGAAAATAAAATAAAAAATAATCACTTTGTTGATTTTCAGTCGTCTGACTGCCTAGATTATCCTCACAATAACCTTTGCAATCTTTGATTTAAAAGTGATATGCAGAAGAAAGTCTACTTGTTAACAAAGCCTAGTTTGGTTGTAGTGGAAATTAAAAACATGGCTGACTGCTTTTCAAACCAGAATAGTGAATTGTGTTACAGCACTGAAAAGGTTGATACATAAAAGGAAAACAAAGCCGAAGAAATAAGAAATCTTGAAACTCTGATTTATTAAATTATGATACATGGTAGCTTTGTTAATTCATCAGAAAAGAATGTTATTTTTTTTAACTTAATGAGCACATGAATCTGTTTATTGCATGCCTCTATAAATAAGTGTCTTTGCAGATGTTTTCTCTTTGTTGAAAATATTTTTCTCTCCTCAGGGCATGCTACACTATTAAATTAAACTATGAATTTCCTTTCTTATTACAAAAGACACTTAGAACAGTGTGGCAGGCATAGCACTGGCATAACTTTTTAACATCAGTTTTAAGAACTATTTACAGATTGTTTCAGTAGTACAGCACTAATATATTTTACCTAGCAAACCCTTTTAACGTGACTTTTAAGAACTATTTGCACATTAGTTCATTCATGCTATGTCTGGTTTTTAAAACATGATCCACTAATTTCATTGATAGTACACTTAAATGTTCTGTGTCATTTAGGATAATTTTATTATCTTAATTATTAATAATTTGTCTGTCCCATTCATACTTCCTGTATCTGCAACCCTCATTTCTTTCATAGCATGGTTCAAATTTACAATTATTGTCTAATGTCAAATGTCATGTTCTCAGTGTTACCTCAACAAACCCAGCTGTTAATGACTGGCCAGTTTCTTCAACAGGCAGAATAAACACAATCACAAAACTATTTCTAAAGAAGCTTTATAAAACTCTAAAGAGGAAGGGATGTATGAAAAATCAGGAGTTACAGTGTAGTTTAGAAATTCTAAATTACAATATACTTTGATATGCTACTATTTATTTTGCATTTCAACCTAAGATAATCCATTATTCCTGTCTTTTAAAGTAAAATACTGAGGTCACTTGGAAACTTAATTAATAATGAATAGTAATAGCTTTCATTTGCATTCCCTTTTTAAATGTGGTACCTGCTGTCTTCTCAGCAGTGAAATTTGTTCAAATCTGTGTCTACTGACTAAGCTAATACTTAGATAAATATTACAAACCTAAAATGTTGTTGCCTTCCAGACAAGTTTGGCCTGTACTGATGCTTGCAAAGTTAAGCAATTGTCACGTTATTTAAACATAGCTATTATATTTATTATATTTTTTTAATTATGTGTTTTATAGACTATCTTGCCTGGGCATGAGAAACATTCAGCACAGTTTCTGCACACTGTAAATTTCTTTAGGCTCTTTCTAAGGAGAACTTTTTTGGCATAGTTTCTAAGATGCATGCTTCCCTCATTAGAAGAATGGCATAGGGAAGTAGAGTATGAAACTACAAAAGATGATAACGAGCTGTAAAATTAGCTTTGTATTTTGTGATAATGTCTGTGAAATCCTTCCTTAGATAATACAGGGTGGAGTGATGTAAAAACCACATTATATACAAAACTGTATCATGAGTCCTGATGACACTGTTCTAGCACACCACTGTATAGTGGCCAAGGGTGTAGACACCTTTTCCAAAGGAATTACCCAAGGTAGTGCTAAGTCATCTTGTAAAACTCAGTTCCAGTAGTTTGCCTTAGTTTGAATCAGTCACCAAGAGAGGAAAGGGAAGGAATGTTGAGTATGTGTGTAGTTGTGATAAGTTATTAGTGTTCATGCAACACTAACATCCATCAAACACTCTGAAGGAATGGAATGCAGTACATCTGCTGTGATGATATGTTTATGTTGGATTAGCCTGCACTGATGCTGAGCATGATTTTTATCATTTTAGTCATGCCCCTATGGTATCTCTTTTAGGTGAACCATAGACCTTACTCCTGTGGGCTGTCACTTGAGCAGTCTTCACATGTGGAAATGGTTTTCTTTCTGTATCTATAGTAACTAACCACTGGAATTTTCACTAAGTCCTGTGCATAGGCTGAGGGCGTATGACTGTTATTATTATCTGCTTTATAACTTGTGTCAGAGGGCAGTATCATATGTGGTAGCTAAATTATCTTGAAATAAAACAGTTCATGATCTGAAGTGCTCCAGCTCTGGCAGCAAAGATGCTCATGAGTTTTAACTGACCTTGTCAAAAATAACCTTTAGTATGGATAGAGAGATCCTTGGGCATTATAATTTAACTTTCTTGATCTGAGAGCAAATAAAATACAGTGGCTGCGTGGACTATAATGCTCTCAGCTCCTATCACTTCCCTGTATGGTAGACATGCCTTTTAGTTGGTGGGAGAGCAACTAAAGGTGAATTTATGTTTTATCCAAAACATTGCTTCTAATTAAATGTCTCATCTTCTCAGTGGTGCCTAGCTCTGCTGAACTGTTTCTATTCAAGTAATAATCATTCCTTTGCACATTATAACTATAGCAGTAAGTGTAGTGGCAGTTATGTATGATGAAGAATTACTCAATGACACCATCTTATCTTACCTGTGTGTGGAAGGAAGAGGTTTTATGATTGTGAAATTCCCCAAAGAGCAAAGTGTCTTAATGATTCACTAAAGAAATTAGTTTGAAAGCAAAGCTAAGGGTAAAAAAGTAATCAGGATGCCAAATCATTACATCATATTTCCAAACTGAATATTTAAAAACTTGTTGAGCTGCCACTGTTTGGCTTATGCTGCTATGCCTCTCCCTAGCACCCAGCCATGTGGTTTTAGGAGCTGTTGAGCTCCTCCTCATGTATTTTTTACTACTGTCTCCTTTGGGTTGGGGTGGTAAGACATGATGTGGGAGTAAAAGCCGTGGGGGAATTACAATCATAGAAATACGAATGGTTTGAGTTGGAAGGGACCTTAGATATCATCTATTTCCAACATCCCTGCCATAGGCCAGGACACCCCCCCACTACGGCAGGTTGCTCTAAGCCCCATCCAACCTGGCCTTGAACACTTCCAGGGACAGAGCATCCACAGTTTTTCTGGTGAACCTGTTAGTGCTATTGTGATATTAGTGATACTGCAATCAATATTGCTTTGTTGATGTCCTTGCATGTTTTCCAGTGAAAGTAATTATGAAGAAATTCTGTCTCTCATTCTGTTTCTTGTCCCCCTCTCTCTGTGACCATTTTGCAGCAGGTATTTTAAAGCCTATTTCTTATTAGGTAATACATTACAGAGCATAGAGTAGCATTTTGCAGAGCACGGAGCATATGTCAAGTTTCATACTGTTTCTTCTAGGACGTGTTGTGTATGTAGAGAACTATCATAACCTAAAAATACTTTGTTGCCTTAAAAGCAGACAATATAAGAAGCCTTTTTGTATATTGTGAATCTGAAATCAAAGTGGAATTCAAGTTACATCACTTTGTAAATACTGTGATTTTAAAACTGTGGTTGGCAGATTGTTCTGATATTGACATTCCATAATAAAGTTAAATGAGTTTTTGAGAACAGGGCAGTGTATTCTCTGCCATGCCAAAAGTAGAAAGTGCGGTTCCAGATACTGCAAGTTCCTGCCAGACAACACAGTTTGTATTAAATCATCCAACTCTTATGCTGATACTTTGCTGCAGTGGCCTTTTGTGCTGTTCTGCCTTGTGCAGAGATGGTTAACAAAGATTTGTCCTTGCAAGAGAAGGTAAGTAGGCTAAACACAGTCATCCTTGTTTATTGCTGTAACATCAAGGCACTATAAAATCTGCAAACAAAGCAGATGGGAGAGAAATATACAGCTTTCCTAATCCATTTACATAAATCTTCATCTTTTCATCTCTATTTTTATGTAGAAAGAGAATGCCTCATCACTATGTACAATCTCTTACCTTCCCCCTGCACATAATTTTAGAATTTTTGAAGAGTCAGGATTCCTTCACATCTTTAAATATTTTAATTATGAAATCCCTTTTGATTGGTTTAAATTAACCTCTTCCTAAACATCATCAAGTAATGATGGTTGTTGGCTGATGTTTATATCATTGCTGATAAAACAGATCATCATGATGTGACAAGTATTGCAATTTTCTGTCAGCAATTATTTGTTTGACTAAATTATAAGTAATAATGTAGAGTATGGGCTGCTTTGCTGTAAAGCTTGTCTGTATGATTGTCTCAGTTTATATCCCCTTACTGAGTGCAAAATTCCTTAAATTCAATTAAATATTGGGTAAGAGTTGCATAGCATATAACAGCTGGCCTTTTATAAGTTCATACTCTAGATTATGCAGCGATAACATTTTGGAGTTGAAATATCAAGAGTTTTTCTGTTTTTTCTCAGTCTTGCCAAAACCCAGAGTATCAAAGTCATAGTTCTCAAGGGCTTGCAAAAGAGGTTGGATGTGGTTTTAAAACCTGCTGCCTTGCTGACAAGGCATAAGCATAAAGCAAAGAGACAAGAAACACCAATCAGCAAATCATCAGCTTCTGGCTCCTCCCAAGTTTCAGCTGACTTCCTACGAGAACTGTGAAGCAAGCTGTAAGAATTATCTTCCTCTAGGCACTAGGCAGCAGTTTCCAACTCAGCTTGCTCCACAATGCCTGCAGAAACTTGGTGAAAGCAGCAGATTTTATCTTTCCTGGGGATTGTAGTCTGCTGCCTAAAAAGATGGTGTTGACAGTGTGCTCCCTATTAAAATTGCAGTAGTACAGTATACAACTTACATAATCATCCACTCAGTAATAGAACTCGTCAAATCATGTTCTTACCAATCTTCTTTTGATATAAGCAGGGTCAATAGCCCAAGGGTTTATCTGAATACACCCTTTTCTGCTTTTAGGATATCCTTTACTTATCAACTTCACTTATTAATTCATGTCCATATGTCATATAGGCAGTTTGGAAAGTCTCTATTCTGGCAACTGGTCCACTGATACAAGGGACTGCATTTTTCAAAATATCTCTCAATTATCTTATGGAGATTAAGTTGAAATTTGTCTTGCAGCCAGTGAATGGAAGGAGGCATAGAAGAGGAATGAGCAGAAATCCTGTAACGCATTGTAGACAATGAGCCTTTGGGGACTAAGGGGAGTGTTTGTTTGGGATGTGTGAACAAAACATTGCTTTTGCTATAAATGCAAGACTGTTTTTCCTTTATAAAGTCTTCTCCTGTTAGAACAATGCTACATTACAATTGACTTGATTGAAGAAAATACATCTAACATTCCCAGTTAATGCCTATATTTATTTTTTTTATTAAAGCATAATGAAACCCTGAAGAGTGACCCAGAACCAGTGGCCTTACAAAGGTTTGGCTATATTGCTTAAAAATTTTTCCTTCAAAATTATTTACTTCTACTTTGGCTTTTTAAGACTGTGGGTAGACCAACTGGAATGTGTGAGGCCAATTCTCCTATTCCATTCAGTTGGCTATTGCCTTACCAGGACATACTGGTGGGGTTGTGGGGGCAGGTGAAATCTTGCTTACCGAACTAATCATGACAGAGAAGGAGAGAAACTGGAAATCTGTCTGAAGATGCCTCAAAACAATGCATATGATAGCTAATTTTCATTTGTTTGCTAATCAAAGAAGGTAAGATCTTTCCTACTACTCAGACACTTGGTTTTTTTCTTCAATCTTTCCCTCCAATATCAGTATTCCTTCTCTTTTTAGATGTACAGAAGTCAGACAAAAATCCATGTGGCAAGGTAGTTGGGCAAAGTGAAATTATGAGACTTTATAAATAATCCTGTTTTGTTTTGAATATACTGAATATACTCAGAGAAGTTATGTGTTTGAATGTAGTGTATGTAAAATCAAAGGTCTAAGAGAATATTTGAAGGTAACTGACAGAAGCTTTTCGCTCTTGTGATTGAAGGATAAAAAAATTAGTTCCATTGTCAGCACCACATTGTCAACAGTGTTGAACAGCCTGATTATTTCAGCAATTAAAAAAAAAAAAAGAAAATTATCTATGCTGGCAAGATAAATTTTTACTTATTGCCTGTTTGTGAGAATGCTAATAAGAATTCATTACACTTACTCTTGCGAGGGCAAACACATCAAACTTCCAAATTCTTTCTTATTTTAATTAGCTTTTAGAGTCTTCCTTGCAGTTTAGAATTTGGTCAGGGAACTGGCCCATATATTTTCAGAACTGGTTCTGAAATTTCTTCATCCTGTTCTGATCATTATCTTTGTCCTGCCTTTTTTTGCAGTGGTTTATTACTTAGCTCAATATTCCATCTGGTCTTTGTTTTTAAATTTGGGGTTTTTTTGATAAGCATTTTCCTGTAATACAAAAATAATATAAGTAATGCATTTATCAAATCTTCCGTGAACCATTCTATTCTATTCCATCTCTTGCAAAATGACTGAAGGCACAGAAGTGGAGAATTTATCAGCCATAGTGAGGTTGTTTGATAGAATAAACAACTGAGAGATGAAAGCTCCTCTGTTATGAAAATGGTTTATTTCATGTTATGAGACACTTATGATTTTGAATATGGAAGAGTGACTGGTAGTTTAAGGTCAATCCCTGTATGAAATTCGGTGCTTACCAGGAAATGTCTAAAACATGCTGGGCTGGTTGAACTGCTTTTTCTGTTTGTGCTCAGTGCTGCTCTGTTTTGAAGAGTGCTTTTAAGTAATATGCTGCTAGATGCTTTCCCACTAGGAAATATACAAAGTTTGTAGTGTACGGAATCAGGTGAAATTCCACAACTGGATTGGAGAATTTTTTTTTTTAGTAAGTTCAGAACTGGCATAATGTACAGGCATTGTGTGATGTTTCTGAAAGCCTAGTTGTTTTTGATTCAATACCATCCCAAACTTTACAATTTGCTGTTGTGACTACTGCCATGCTTGCACATCCCTAATTTAATTTACCGCTTAAGAATCTTAGTGTATCTGTTTCATTCTTGGAAATATCCTCCTAGTTTAAGAGTTATCTCCATTGGTTATCTCCTTGTAATAGTGCTTAGCATTTTCATTGTTCATCATTCAGGTAAAGCACAGTATATATAGACCTCTTGGGAAAGAATGTTCTAACTGTAGAACATCCAGATTTGTAATTTCAAACTTAATGGATAGAGTAGGCACTTTTATTATCCACTTTGTCTTGGTGCTTTTATTTTCCTGTGGAAAGATTCTGATTTCACAGTTCCACAGTCAATTTTGTTTTGGCATCTAGTTCATATTTTCCCAAGGGACATAATTCTTGCTGATTGCCCCTCATGACTGAAGGAGAACGCAATGTACATTTTAAGACTCGTTCCTGAAAAGTAGCTTCTAGGGGATGCTTACATAAGCAGACTGTGGTATACCCTGTTTTTGAAGGCATTTCTGGTACAACGTGTCTGGACAAAACCAATAGCTATCACTGTTTGTAATACAATTGGCGTTGTGTTTTTTTGATTTTTATTTCTTTTCTTTATTACATGTTACAGTCTCCTTTCTGGATTGTTGTATATTTATACTGGTTTAGGAAGATACTGTTCCTAGACATTCTGCAATATTTTTTCTCTTGTATCTGGGTATCCTCAGAAGATGGTGTATCTTTATATAGGGACTTGGAGAACCATAGTCCTGTCTCTAATGTAGAGATTATTTGTGTTTTTTCTAATATTTGCTTATCTCTCAGCCCCATATGCTATCTTGTTTCTGTTAATACTTGTTTTAATCTCCCATGTTCACAGTGCAGGATTAGATTGTTTGCTGATTCACCTTTTTTTTTGTTGTGTGAATGAAATTGTGCATTCTGAAAAATTGCACTGTGATGTGGCATGAAACTTATTGAATAATTTTATGCAGCTCTAAGACTTCTGGAATAGATGTCCTCTCATGCACAGACAATTAGATACACCAGGGGATTCCTTTGTCTCTTGTTGTTGATCTAAACCAGATGTAATCCCTCAGATCACATATGCTTATTCAGCGTGATAATCAGTCAAAAAAGAGGTTAGCTAGCATTTGGGCATTTCTGTTGTTGCTGCCTTTGGCCAAAGTGATGTCACTCTTTAAGGCACTGATTCTGACTCTGGCCTTGACAACATGCCTATGCTCACTGCATGTTGCATCCTTAACTCACTACAGTTCTCTTTCTTTGATCTTTCTGTGTTGTTAGACTTGTATTTCTATTGCTGTTTAAGTTCTAGGGCTACTGTAGGTAAATTAGAGCTTTGGTTTGCTAGAAAGTGTTGTGAATTGTAGATCCTTATCTGATCTGATTTCTAACAGAAATTAAGATTAGAGACTCAATTTACGGAAGTTAGAATGAATACAAGAGCATTTTTCTCTCTTTAATGCTCTCTGATGTTCATGCTGAACAGTGTGTTCATCACAGTTAATGTGTTTAATTTTTCTTTAGAAGCCTGATTGGTAAAAAACTTGGATTAAAAATGTATATGACAGAAAGGAAGCAAGGCAAATGCAGAGCCCAATTACTGTTCCTGCTCCCATCCTGGATTTTTTTGTCTCATTTAAAGCATAAGTACACAATTTATGTAGAACTCTAAGGAACTAGGACCTTGCAAAGCCAAAGGTAGATTATTTCATGGACATCACACCCATGTTCAGGGCCTGCTTTCTCTGTTCTCTCCCTTTAATCCACCTTTGAATCTGTTGATCTGCCATGGCTACTGCTACTGTATTTTTGTCAAGGGAGACCTGCCTTTGACATTGACAGAGATATGATTTTATGCCATAGATTTCAGAAAAACATGCCCACAAAGTGCAGTTTGCCTTACTGTTTGATTATTTAATTGAAAACCTCTCCAGTTAAATGAAAAAACAGAGGCATAATTTGTCCAGCTGCTCAACCTTGTCATCAGGGACATGTTCCAGGGATAAGGAGGATTTAGCAGAGGTTAAGGGGGAACATTTGTACAAGAGCTACTTGTTAATATATTAGTGACGTATCACAGAAGGATTCACTTCAGGCAGGAGCTAAGTGTGGGCTTGATACATCAGCTATCTCTGACAATAAGCTCCATTCTAAACTAGATCTCTCAATCTTTTGAAGCTCATCAATTTCTAGAACTGAATTTTTAAATGTTCAGGTAAATACCTACTCTGATAAAGATTTAATGGAGGAAGTCCAGTATGCATAGTAATTTTTTGACCTCGAAAAAAGTGCAGTGGAACTACAATATTAGCTTTTAGTACCTTGACAGCTTCTTCAGAAATATGCTTTCTTTGGCATAAGCTCTTACACATAACCTATGTCAGTTATGTCTTGCATATTACCTGCTAACACAGGATGTGATATAATGAAACCCAGAGCATATCTGAATTAAATTTGGCATTGCTGCAGGAAAGAGCCAGTTAATGTCCTTGTGTAATGCTTATGTAATAGATTAGATTCTCTGCCTGACTGTTCTAGTTGTCTGTGGTGGTATATAAAAAGCTTGCCAGCTTTTTAGTACTCAATTAGCTCATTCACCAGGAGTAAACTAGTTTTCTAGCTTATAGAGAGGAAAGCGCTTCCAATCCTCTAATAGGTTTATGTATATAATCTTTTCCACACACCAACAAGTGCAAAAGTTGACTTGCTAATAGAATCAGAGAATAAAGTGAGAAGGGGGAAAAAAGATAAAGAAAGATATAAACTCAAGCTATATGGATAATTTGTACATTAATAGTACCATTTGTTATTCCTTCAGTTCTTTTTGGTTACTTGAAACAACAGATAAATCTTAATATAGACAAAAAGAGATCATAGTCACCTAATGTATAAAAATGTTTGGTTTTCAAGATATACAGTTGCTGTCAAATTCTCAAACAGCTTTTTAAATATATATTATTGTAGCATTCTTCTTAATGTTTTAAAGGATGAAAGTAGGCTTTAGTTATTGTTACCAGTTTTTAATAGGAAGTTGTACATTTTATAAAACAAATCTGGTAAAAGAGGAAATTATATCTTTAGAAAGCAAATTTGGAGGTACTATGTCAATGTTAGTTCAGGGTCATTGAAAAATTAGCCTCTTTTATGGCATAGAAGATGATCTTTTAGGGTTTTTAACTGAAAAAATATAATAATATCATGATAATATTTTTAGTGGACCTACTGAGTGGAGGCTCTTGAAACAGAATTTCTTCAAGCCTTTCTTTAACTGTAGTCATTGTCAGGATAGAACCAAGACAGTGCTGGGCCTTTGTTATTGTCTGGTTCCTTCCAGGGCAGGAGCTGTGAATGTTAAAGGCAGAAGCACTGTGTCTGACAAGAAATGTCATCCTGAGATGGGACATACACCTTCCAGGCCTCAGCCGCCTCTCCAGCCTTTCTTACTAGTCTTTATGGCATCAAAAAATGCAGCAATGCCTCTCCCAGAGTTAACCAAAACTGTGGTGAGGCTCCACTTTAAATTTTGTTATTGCAGCTCCTTGCTTGAATTCCCAACTGTGAATAAAACTTTGGAAATTCTTGCTCCAAAGTATCAAACCTTCAGTTCTAAGGAAAACGTGGATGTTTTATAAAGCTGTTGTAACATCTACGTCATGTTCTGCATTATTTACTATAAGCTGTTCTTAAAACTGCATAATCTTATTTCAAGATGTTTTATAGCTATTTTCCATCCAAATGTACATCTTCTAGCCTGCTGATCTCATAGCTGTTATGTGTTTAGAAGTCTATTTTACATATGAGCATAGCAAATATATAGTTTTTAGTTTAAGAATCAGTTTGAGAGCAAATATTAACTTGTAGCTTAATTCCGCTACCGGAGTTTAAGCAGATCCTTGCTACGTGCAGAAGAGAAAATAATTTTCCTGAAGACTTTTGGTGGTCTTTTTACTTTAATAATAATTCAAATTTGAAAAACTGTGCTAAGTTGTAATTGAAAAGTTTTATGTAGGAGATCAGGGGCATGGTTTCAAGCTCCTGAGTTTTAGCTCCTTTTAAACTTCAAGAGAATAGCTCAAAAATAGGTTGTATTATTAAAAAAATTGGCCCAATCAAAGAAAATATGTAGGTTCCTGTTGTAATATGACCAGGTACACTTGTATTCTGCCAAAAGCTTTGCCCTGTGCCAGTGAACCTCCTCTGTTCATTGGATGTCTTCCTCACAGGCAGTTTATATAACTGATTTCAAGACATGCAGTGTAACTCTCTAGAGAGTTGCACCTTCTGGAAATTCTCAGGCTGGACACCTGATTCTGACTGTTACTTGGTAAGAATGAAATATTTTATGGTTTGCCTGTCCTCTGAGCCTCTTTGCTCCCTTTTAATCCCAGAAACATTTATCAAAGAAGCTGGATGTGTTGATTCTCCCAAAGCACACCAAATCTCTGAGACAAAAAAGAATGGCACCTTGGAGAAGAGAGGGCTCCTGGAAGACCTCATTACAGCCTTCCAGTACTTAAAGGGGACTCATGAAAAAGGGCAGATGTTGACAGGATGAGGGAGAATGCTTTTAAACTACAAGGTGAGAGATTTAGATTAAATGTTAGGGAAAAATTCTTTACTGTGAGGGTGGCGAGGCACTGGAACAGGTTGCCCAGAGAAGTTGTGGATGCCCCATCTCTGGAGGTGTTCAAGCCTAGGTTGGATGAGCCTCTGAGCAACCTGGTCTAGTGGGTGGCATTCCCTCCTGTGGTGGGGGGGTTTGAACTAGGTGGTCTTTAAGGTCCCTTCCAACCCAAGTCTTTCAGTGATTCTTGTAGGGTCTCCTGGTACTGACTTGGTCAAAACAAATAAATCTGAGAGCTTCCATTCTCACTCAAAATGCTGGATACTTGATATTCCACGGAATGAGATGGTGACTAAAAATGGTGATAACCTTAACCGCACTCCTCTGACTATGCTTTATTGTTGTGGCCCATCCCCTGCGCCATGATGAGGGTGGATGTATTCCTCAGATGGGAACAACAAGGCTGGTGTGTGTAAGCATAGGAAAGGGGACCTGACATTCACCAGTATGATGAAGAGTTGAGAAATTTGCAGTCTTAAAAAAACCCTGAAATGGCTGACCACAGTGGACTTTCTAGGATTGAAAAGGATTTGAAGGTTGATTAGAAACCTTCAAATTTTGGATTCACAGTGGACTGCTACTGTAATTTTTTTTCAACATGGTGTTCCAGCCACAGAAGAGCATTCATCTGTGGAGCTGGAAATATGTTCCAAGTTACAAAATGCTAAATTGCCGGTTTTGAACAAATGTGGTACTTCTCCACTATTTATGTTCAGATCAAATCTCAGAAAACTTACCCATTGAGCTTCATGAAACCACTTGAGTTTCATGAAAAATACTAATTTCATGTTTTGTTTTTCTGTGTAAGGGCAACTAAGACGTTATATATTGCCCACCCACCTATAATCCGAGGCCACATGGCTGAACTTCAGCCTTTATAGAAAGTTGTCATCCTGCATAACTGTGTGATTAGTTTGTCATATGGTCTGCATTAACAAAAGTATAGAGAGCAGTGTGGGCCAGCTTCTCCACAGTGGAAGGTGAGCCAGAAGCCAAGCATGGTTACCAGACCCAGCAATGGGAAGTGTCTGGATGGACAGGGAGCAGGATTGTGGTGTCTGGGCATGGCGAGCAGGGCAGGCCTGGTCAGGCACCCGGGGTAAGTCACTGCCAGCAATCACCAGGCAAGCCCATAGTGAAGAGGTAGGACTGCGGGCAGGCCAGAGAGTCAGCCTGTATGTCAGGGTCTGGGCATGAGTCCATAGGGCTGGTGGCCAGGCACAGTTGCAGAGTGTCAGGATCCGTAGCTCATGTGGGAAACAAGTGGTAGTGGCTCAGGTTAAAAACAGCTTGTGTGAGAAAGGGGAGTCAGTGCCGATGGGAGGGCCAGAGTCACCAAGACCCATACAGAAGGATATAAACGTGTCTCCAGAAGAACATTTCCAGTGATGGATGTGGCCTTCTGTGCAGTGTCCAAACCTCATTCCTGTTTGGCAGTTTCCAGTACTGATTCCATGCTTAGTTCATAAGTCTGCTAAAGGTTCAAGTCACTTTCTGGATGTGACAAAGACTGTTTATTGCTGTGGCAGAATGCTTAGAGGAAAATTAACTCTTGGATGACTAGGATTTTAGTTCTGCTGGTAGACATGGAAGTTACTTGAAAGACAAATTCAGTTTTTCTGCAGACTGTTAGTCCAAAGCTGTCTTCAGAATCTGAGGTTTTACATATTAGCAATAGAAGAGCTTGCTAGAAGTGATTCACCATTATGCAGTCATTTATATCCAATAGTATTGTAAGGTTAAATGTTCTCCTGCAGTGCAAAAGTGAAACACAAGTCTTGCTTTAAAGTCACACATTGCTTTATCTGATACTAGCGCACAATATATTGCAAATAAGATGGATCCCAAACCATTCATCTTTTGTAATACTTGTCAGAAGGAAGAGATCAGATGGATTTTATGAGCCTGTATTTTGCCAAGCATTGTGAAGACCACTCAAGACTGAAAAAGTTTTTTGGACTGCAAAACCTTTTTGGAAGGTTCCACATCCTCTCATATTGTCATAGTTATGATCATCTATTTACCATAGTTTAGCAGATATTCTGCATGTTTAATGAAGGTTCTCGGGCC